>JASCZW010017954.1:0-16236 GCA_034211315.2 Aedes japonicus
TAGCGCGCTGCTTTCTACGTATTGCTCCGCGCTCACCGATTCACGCTGATATGCTGCTGTTGCTGTTGCTGCTGCTGCTGCTCATTCGACGATGAGATGAGTGACGCAGCATGAGAAGTGAGCACGAGTTTTCATTTATGCATGGATGGAGTTGCCTGAATTTAGGCGATTTGTCCGATCACGGCGATTTAATTTAGTCGTTGCAATACAAACAATTGTTGTAGAGTTTTCATGTATAAATTCAGCCATTCAATGAAAAAAGAATATAGGGTAACGGGATGTTATGTTAGCCTTAGCTCCTTGATTCGGTCTATGTACCAAATATGTCATTATTTCTTCGATAATCAACAAAATCATGTTGCTATCAGGATGATCGATGTATTTCAAAGCAATTGAGACATAATCAATTACTTTACTGGTTGTTTTCGAACAGATTATCTATAACGATCTTCGAATGATCTAAATTCTGTCAGAAATTGAACCTATAAACCGAATAATGCAGCCAAGATGTACAGAATATAGTCACATGTTATAAACCTACAGGTCACATTAGTAAAATAACAATGATTTAACAAGCAAACGGTGGGACTCCAATGTTAGGGACATATATTTTTTCGTATGTTCCCAAATATGGCTGCAGATGTAATGAAAAGCGTAGTAAAAATTTTGTTATTGGTAACATTTACAATACAAATGTCTGATTTCGGTTAAATGTTGTTCATATGGCTCATCTTAACACATATTAAAGGAACAAAATCTGTGTAGAGTGAATTATAATGTTTTGATTGTCAAATGATCGCTAAATCATATGTAAAACTCACTTAAGTGTTTTTTAGCAGTTTAAGTATAGTTTGATTTGTGAAATTGTTTGTTAGGTAGTGAGCGAATACAGCTGGGAATGCCTTGAATCAGAAAAAATCAGGAAGAAACCCGTACAAAGATTGCATTTTATAGAAAATCAATCGAATGGGACGAACTTGCATCCATGATTAGAACCAATTTGGTACCCATAGACTAACATTAAATCCATATCCCTCGAAAGTTTCTCACTTTATCAAAACGAGTTTGTGTTGCTTTTCGTGATACATTTTACCAGGCTTATTAAACATATCTTAGGAAGTGTATAGCTAGTTAAATTTAGTTTCCAGCTCAAATACTTTATGAGTTACAATGAAAAATGTAATCGATTATTGCATATTAGGCTGAGTCAAGGGACACATACCTTACCGTGATTCCGGATAAAGATGGTCACCTTTCTTCGATTTTACTTCGAACAACTAAAATTTTACCGATACTCAGCTAATAAACAAACATTAAACAGGTATATCTGCAAAAGTAACTGCTGGAGTTGATCGGCTGTGGGTCATTTTGCCGAGGTAAACAAGAACAAAGCGTAGAGCCTTTTCAAACCATATACTGAATCAAAAGTGATTTGGACATACTTAGTAATATTAAATATATTCAATTCGAATTTGTATGTTTGGGGGAAATAGAAAATGAGAATTCACATAAATGAAGACTACTAGGTTGCCTGAAAAGTCCCTTTAATATCAATAGTTAAAACAAAATTTTACCAATGTCGGTTTTATTTCTCAACATACTCTTCTTTAGGTCGATACAACGAGTCCGGCTACTTTTCTAATTTTTTATCCCATCCGAATAGTAATCCTTTGGAAGCCCTTCAAAATAGCCATCGGTTTCAGATATGAGCTCATCATTTGAGTAAAATCGCTTAAACGCTAAGATAAGATTACCAGAAAAATACGGTTTTAATTTTAGCGAAAATATAGGTTTTGGTAGCAAAACCTAAAGTGAGCCATCTCTTCAGGTTTGGGCAGGGTTGCTACATGCACAGATTTATCTAGATTGACACAGATTTGTTTCATATTTTTCATACAGATATCTGTTTGTAAAGATTACAGATTTTATAGAAAAACCAAGATTTTTAAAATGTTTAAAAAAAGACTTGTCTACTTAAAAATCTCATATTTAAAATATGCGTTTATTTTAGGATCCAACTTTTTACCAATTCTACTTTACAGGTTACCAACAGCATTACAGGTTACAGGAGATGTACTTCACTTTGTCACCTCCTCCCTGGAAGATGTCAAATAGCCGATTCCCGGCCAGTTATTGCCGTCGAGCGTCAGGTACGCCTCGTCGTTCATGATCACAACCACGTTACACTTCGCAAGGAAGGCATCCTTGACGAGCACTTTCGGTCGCTGATTTTTGGTGGTCACTTGCGCTTCAAACACGAGTAGCCTTTCTCTTGTCGATGTCAATGTTGATTCAATACCTTACGCTTGCTGCACCTTCCGGTCACGCAAAACCGTCGGCCGACCTTCCGCTCACCTTTCTCCTGGAGCGCCAGGATCTTGTATATTGCTGTTCGGCTGTATCCGACCGACACAAAAGAGCGGTACAATTACGAACTTTTGCGCTTTGGTGTGAAACAGAACATCAATAATTGATTAGTTGTCGAGTTATGCAGAAATTTGTGTAAGAGACCCCCCCCCCTTTCTGACAGAAAAGAAGTTTCAAACAATAATACACTCAGTAGGAAGTTGATAAAAACACCTATAACTTTTTATTGACCGCGAAACACGTTAATATTAAATTTGATTGGTGCCGTGTTGTTCCTGAGATTCAAGTTTTGAGATGTTTCAAATGTGGAGAATTTGGACATATGAGCATGGATTGTAAAAATAATGTAGCATGCTCTAAATGTAGTGAAAGTCACACGACATCTGAATGCACATCAACTGCTTTGAAATGTATTAATTGTAAAAAAACGAATAACGAACGTAAAACGAACTTGGACGTAAACCACGGCGCGTTTAGTTATGAATGTGAAATTTTCAAGCGATTATATGAACGAAAAAAAAACAGCCTGCATTTCAATGAATAGCAGCCAAGTTTCAGTAGCAATGTGAGTAAATTCGATATTTTGTACTTCAATATTGCCGGGTTGTCTACAAACTACGTAGAATTGCGTCAGATTGTAGAGGAAAAACGTCCATATTTAGTCTTTTTATCAGAAACGCATATAGTTGACATGCAAGCATTTGATCAATATAGTATTCCGGGATATAATGTGGCTGCTTGTTTATCACATTCTAGACACACTGGCGGCGTTGCTATTTATGCTAAAGAATCAGTTCAGTTCAAGCTTCAATTGAACGAAGTTTGTGACGGCAATTGGTTTTTAAGCATTGCAGTTGTTCGAGGCATGCAGATCGGTAATTATGGTGTATTGTATCATTCTCCCAGTTCTAGTGACCAGCGTTTTATTGAAATTTTGGAAAACTGGTATGAGATTTTTGTATATTCTAGTAAACTGAACGTGATTGCTGGTGATTTTAATATAAATTATTGTGACATTAATAATTCGAAGCATTTGCAACGATTAGCAGATTTCTTTAATTTAAAATAATTGGTTAATGAATATATACGCGTATTTCCAGACACAGTAGAACTTTGATTGACCATGTGTACTGTAATTTTGATTCTGTTAGTGTTGTTATAAACTCTGACCTGAATGTAACTGATCATGAAACTATTATTATTAACGTTGAAGATAATATTAATGGTGACAGTGATTATGTGAAATTGAAATGTTGTAAAAAATATTCGAAACAAGCTATTTCAAGACTTGTCGAAAGAAGTGTGGATTTTCATATAAATACCGGTTCTCTAGATCAGAAATCAGCTGTTTTGACAGACGTATTAAAAATATGTACCAATAAACTAGTTGAAAATAAATTTGTGTTAGTAAAGAACTCGAACAGCTGGTACAATTTGGATCTTTTGCGTCTCAAACGTAAAAGAGACAAGCTGTACAAAAAATGGCGTAGAACTAATAGAAATATCTTTTTGAATAGGTACAAAGTCGCGCGTATCAAATATTCGCAATGCGTTAAACAAACTCGTTGTGAATATATTCAGAGGAAAATTGATTTGCATCAAAACAACATCAAGAAAATAGCCAAGAAGTACGGTATTCTCTGCCGATTAAAAAACGATTTAACTATTGCTAGTAAAATACAATTGTACAAATCTATCATCTCTCCTCACATTGAATTTTGCCCTTCCATTTTGTTTTTAGCTAATCAAACACAAATATCGAGATTACAGCGTTTGCAAAATAAGATAATGCGTTTGATCTTGAGATGTAACAGGTTCACTTCCTCCTCTTTTTTGTTAGATGCCCTACAGTGGCTATCTTCGAAGCAGAGGGTTGTGTATTTGACAATGGTGTTCATTTTTAAAGTAATAAACGGTTTGCTGCCTCGATATTTGTGTAATCGAATTGAAAGAGGAAGTGATATTCATAGATATAACACTAGAAACGCGAATGATGTTAGAACACCATATTTTTTGTACGGAGCTTCACAAAATTCGTTGTTTTTTAAAGGTATAAATGTTTTCAATTCGATGCCTATACACATCAAACGTGCAGCAACAGTAACAGATTTTAAGAGACAATGTATTTCACACATCAAAGCTGCCTTTTGAACAGCTACTCTGTTAACTTTTTACTCTTGACTAATTTTGTATCTTGACGATGTTATTACAACGGATATTTTTGTATGGTTTATTGTTAAATGTTTTATATTTGTCATGGGGCACAAACAAACTATATTTTTCGCCTCGATGATGATGATGGATTTAAAGTTTTTATTTTGTTATTGTAATTTAAAGTAGTTTTCATTTTTTGTGTAGTCTTCAAAAGTTTGAGCCTCGCGCGCGGTATACAGGTATAAAGGACTTCTTTTTGAATTTACAATAAATATTGACCATTGATGCTTGAGAAGATGCCATGAAATAGTAGTGGGTTGTCTGGCTGATTGTCGGGGAATTCTTTGTCAGTTCTGTTGTGGTTGAAAGTAAAAGTTTGACTAGGGCCGGTCCAGGATTTTTTCGGTTTGGAAATATTCTCGATTTCCCTTATTGGGGATATCCTTGGTCAGCCCAAAACCAAGGTGGCGGTTCCATTAGTGTTGAAACCTCACTCGGTAGCGGGCAAGATCGGATATTGGATTGTATTTTGATAATGTCCTTATACAGGATTCTGTGACTTGAATTGTAATAGAATTTTCTGATCGCTGGGTTTATTTGGCGAACATTTGTGGTTGACATCAATAGCTTTTCACAATTCTATCGCTGTAAAGCAAATGAACAGTTTTGGAAGAAGTTTATGTCTGTAGATACAATCAGTTCGTTTTTGGTTTTGCATAACTGGTTGAATTGTTTTAAATAAATTATCTAATAGATAAATCGTCTAGCTCAAACCTTTGTAGGGGTAAGTGGCGGGACCATCATCATCATCATCAGCCGAGCAAAATGCTTCCAAAAAACGCGTTGTTCAACCTTCTGTAACTTTGTCAGTTATCAATATAGGGTATGTGTCCCTTGACTCAGCCTATTATGCAACCAGCGATCACATTTTTCATTATAACTCATAAAGTTTTTAAGCTTTAAGCGAGATTCAACTAGTTATACACTTGCAAAGATAAGTTTGGTAAGACATTTGGTAACATGTATCACTAAAAGTTACACAACTATTTTTATAATGCCATAAACTTTCGAGGGATGTGGATTTAATGTCGGTCTATAAGCACCAAATTGGGTTTATTCGTGGATGCAACTTCGTCCTATCCGATGGATTTATTACTAAATGCAGTCTCTTCAAAAGGGGATGGGGTTTGGAACTGCAATAGAAACATCAACATGCCAAATTGGAGATATGCTAAAAATTGTGTTTCATTTGTATGGAAGTCTCGCCTTCCAAAAAGTGGAGGGAGCTCAAATCACCATCGAAATATTTCTCTTTTTCACAAACCCACACCTACCAAACTTGGTTTCATATGCTTGATTAGTTCTCATGTTATGGAGAAATTTGCTTTTCATTTGTATGGGAGCCTTCTTTCCAGAAAGAAGGGGTTTCAAGTCAACTTAGAAACATTTATTGCCTTCAAAAACCTCCACATGCCAAATTTGGTTCCTTTTGCTTGATTTGTTCTCGAGTTATGATGAAGTTCGTGTTTTATTTGTATTGGAGATCCCTCCTTCAGAGAGCGAAGGGGTCTTGAACAATAGAAACATTTCTTGCATTCAAAAACACCCACATGCCAATTTTGGTTCCAGTAACGTGATAAGTTCTCGAGTTATTAAGGAACTTGTGTTTCATTTGTATGAGAGCCCTCCTCTCAGAAAGGGTAGGGGTCTCGAGTCATCTTATAGTACGTTCACACATATCTTGATATCAAATGACATGTACATTATTTCTAAAACTAGATGCATATTTGCTGATATCAAGGTACTCTATATCACGTAATATAAGCAGTAGTGCGAACGTACTATTAGAAAAATTTCTTGCCTTCAAAAACCTCCATCTGCAAAAAGTGGCTCCATTTACTTGATTAGTTCTCGAGTTTTGCAGAAATTTGTGTTGCATTTGTATAGAACCCGTCCTCCCTTGCAGAGGGCGGAGGAGTCTCAAACTACCAAAGACACATTTCTCTCCTCCAAAAACCACCACATGGCAAATTTGGTTCCATATGCTTGATTAGTTTTCGAGTTATGCAGAAATTCGTGTTTCATTTGTATGGGAGCCTCCGCTCCCTAACAGAGAGAGGAGGGGTCTCCAACTACCGTAGAAACATTTATTGCTTTCAAAATCCCCACATGCCAAATTTGGCAGAATATAATGCGAAAATGTTCAAACTTGAGTATTGGATTAATTCGTGTAGCTACAAACTTAGATCTTTTTACAGAAATCTGTAAAGTTTCACCGAATTCTCAACAGCTGAACGTTCGGTAATCCGATTTTACGGATTTCGGTGAAGTTTTACAGATATCTGTAAAAAATTTACCGGATTTCGGTAAAATTTTACCGAAATCCGTAAAATCGGAATACCGAACGTTCAGCTGTCGAGAATTCGGTAAAACTTTACAGATTTCTGTAAAAAAATCTAAGTGTGTAGTGACTAATTTCTGTCGAAAGTGTATTTGTTTATGTTTACTTTCAAGAGCTGCATCCAAACATTCTATTTGTTTTATTGCAAATTCGTCAAAATGTTCGCGAAAGAAGTGATCACCAGTTTGTTGCTCGCCTAAAAGAAGCCGAAAGAGATTGCCAAGGTGGCAGGGTGCCATTTGGCAACATTTTACCGCATAAAACGGACGTCCGCACTTTGCACGCACACCGAACGTGATCAAATCGGTCAGTGCAAAAATTGCTCGAAACCCGGTGCGTTCCATAAGAAAACATGCAAAGGAAGCCAATATTTCGGAGAAATCCATGCGGAGAATCATCGAAGAAGACCTGCATGCATCTTCAAGAGCCAGAGTGAAACGCCACTTGATTACGGACCGGGTCAAGGAACTACGAGTGACTCGTTCCAAGAGATTGCTTTACTTGTTGAAAAAGGAAAAAATGATAATCCTGTTCTCCGACGAAAAGCTTTTCAGCATCGATGCTGTGGCCAACAGCAGCACGGACCGATTCATTTCACCGCAGAAAATGGAGAACGTTCCGAAAAATGTGAAATTCAAATATCAAACCAAACAACCGGCTGGTGTCATGATGTTTGACTTGGTGGCGTCAAACGGTTTGAAAATGCCGCCTGTTTTCATCGACGCTGGAGTTAAAATCAATACCAAAGTGTATATCGGTATTTTAAAGGATCAAGTGCTTCCCTGGGTGAAGGTCAACTTCTCCGAGGACCAAAACGTTGCCCTACAGCAGGATAAAGCGATGTGTAATACGTCCAATCGAACCCAACAATGGTTGAACGATAACATGAAGTTTTGGTCGAAGGATTTGTGCCCCCCTAGCAGTCCAGATCTTAATCCGTTGGATTATTCGATTTGGGCATATATTGAAGCACGAGCCTGCAAAACATCACACCCTAGTGTGAAAACCCTGAAGTCAACCATAACACGCACATGTCAGTCAATGTCGGAGGACTACGTCCGAAAGGCATGCTCTGGCTTCCGGCGTCGGCTCGAGGATGTTATTACTAAAAATGGAGGACACATTGAATAAATTTGATGAAATGGACTTTATAAAGACAACTGCACTCGAAAATGTTGATATTATTGCTTGAATAAGTTGAAAATGGAATTTGAAAGAAATTGAACAAATTTTCGCATTATTTTCTGCCGCACCATGTACTTAAAAATTTTCAAGGTACTTGAAAACCTCTCAAATATTTGAGCTCATTTTGTTTGAAGCAGACTTTGCAAAACCAGTTTGAAATTTGTTTGGGAATTACTATCGATACCCTCAAACTTTTGTTTGAATTGCTTAAAAACGAAGTAAATCAATCTGCTGCCAAAGTAGTTAACAAAAAGACAATTTACAAAATGGTTTGAAGAACAAAACTCTTCGAAGAAATTTAAGAACAAAAGCTGTTCTTCACTCATGTCGCTAGTGTCTTATAATTTTGCTCAATCAACTGGTAAGTAGGCACCATTGTTGTTTCTGGGCCATGGAATAGATCATAAAAATCACGGCTAGTTTTTTCATGTTTGATCATGAAAATAGGTTATCAATTTCTTAATAATTAATTACATTTTCATTTGACGTTTGGCTAAAAAACAATCGGCAGCAAACTTGTAGCTGATCAAATTGCCCATTAGAATAATTCTTTCAGAAGCATTAATTACTAGATGAAGCTTAGCAAATCGTGGGAATTGAGATTGATGAGTGCAGAAGAACGCATGAAATCTACCATCATCACTAAATTCAATAAATTTTTCTCGTATAATAAAGTTCTCGTTCTCTAAACATCGTTGCGGTATTCAACTGCATGAAAACTACTTATAACAGTGAAGAGTGTGCACCAGTTCTACCTACCCAATACAAGTGGTTTAAAGATGCTTTTATACAGTTCTTTCATTCTTTGAGTAAATAAAAATCTGAATCAATTATGAAGTTTTATTTTCATCAATAACAACCAACCATCTCTCACACACTCTCACATCAGCTCGAAAGCTCCTTAATAACCTGTCCCGCAATAACCAGTCTCTGAATTTCCGAAGTGCCCTCGTAGATCTCGGTAATTCTGGCATCCCGGTAGTACCGTTCCGCTGGCATGTCCGACACGTAGCCCATTCCGCCAAGAACTTGCATGCACTGATGAGCACAGAAAGTAGCGGTTTCCGAGGCAGCGAGTTTGGCTTGCGCCGCCTCCTTCGTAAAAGGCAACTTGTTGTCCTTAAGCCAAGCGGCTCGCCACGTTAGCAGCCGTGCCGCTTCCAGCCTCAGTGACATGTCTGCAATTTTCATCTGAATTGCCTGCAGTTTCGATATAGGCTTACCAAAGGCAATTCGTTTGTTGGCATAATCCACGGCACATTCCAGGGACGCTTGGGCGATTCCCAAGGCCTGACCAGCCACTCCGATGCGCCCGGCGTCAAGTGATTGCATGGCAATCTTGAAACCGTACCCAGCGTCTCCCAATAAATCTTCTTTAGGAATTTCACAGTCTTCGAAGATCAGCTGTGCAGTTGAAGTACCTCGAATGCCCATCTTGTCTTCTTTTTTACCTCTGCTTAATCCTTTTGAGTCCATCGGTACAATGAAGGCTGAAATGCCTTTATGTTTCATGCTCTTGTCGGTTGAGGCGAAAACGATTCCATTTCCAGCTTCATATGCTCCCGAAATCCAACACTTGGTGCCATTCAAAACCCACCGATCACCCTTCAGCACTGCAGTAGTCGAAGCTGCTCCGGCGTCTGAACCATTCCCAGGTTCAGATAGTGCAAAACAACCAATCTTTCGTCCATCCGTATAGCCAGGTATAAACCTCTTCTTCTGATCCTCGGTACCGTACTTTTCCAGCACACCCAGATACAGTGTATTGTGAATCGACATCGTTACACCAATCACAGGAGAGCCACGTGAAATCTCTTCCATAGCTATGGCATAAGCCATGTAATCCAAACCCGTGCCACCGTACTTTTCACTGAGCACAATCGACATCAGTCCCAGCTCACCGATTTTGGCAATCTGTTCCGCTGGGTATAAATGCTCACGGTCAACCTTGGCAGCGATTGGGAACAGCTCGGCATCGGCAAAGTCTCGGCAGGTCTTTTGGAGCATTTGATGTGTTTCGGGAAGAGCAGCCAGGCAGGCGATTGATCTGTTGTTGCTGGTCCATGCCTTCGTTCCTGTAATTGTTTACAGCATAAATTTGTTGACGTCGTTTAAGATCAACGGAGCACTCACCCAAACGAGGAATCAATCTGATGCAAATCATTATAGAATGAAAGTTAAACTAAAAATAGTACGTCGAAAAGGTACTCGAATCACTTAAATTGAACTGGACTCTGAGCCCCGGTCAGTTGAACTGTGTGACACTGCATGTGAATGAAGTTGAGGCGTTTGCAGCGATTGGTTTGTTATTATTTTGCTACCAACATTATCGTCGGCAGTCTTGAGACTTTCATTCACGCGTATTACATACACGCGTATCACCCGTAATACATGTTGATATTTAAAGGCATATGCCATGCAGCATGAAAGCGTGAAAGTGAGTTTATATTCAGTCACGACTTATGAGTGGGTGAGTTGTGAAAAATATGCAGATTTGTGAGTTATTAATTACCGTTTGAAAATGATGAAAATTTATTTATATCTTTATAAAATTATTGGAAATAAAATAACAAAAAATCCTCCAACACAAACAATGACTGGTCTTGGTCACATTGTTGCTTATCGTAGTTTTGAATTATTTTTCGCTATCAATGCTGAACTGGGCAGTGAGTGTTCTTATCATCAACATTTTATTATCTTTTTGCAAATATGCTCCTGTGACCCTGAATACGTTGAAGACATCCATGAATAAGTTGGCTATCAACTATTCTGATACACGTCCAGGTACACAACATTTACGAATTGAGATCTTTAGCCGAGTTATTGGACTAGTTCGTCACGCCAGTCACGACGATCTAGACCCTACATATAGAACCTATCCACATCTAGGCCACTATAGTCTATTGTTCTATTCCAAAGGAAGAAGAGATGAAAAATTCTTTGTAAATCCCAACGGCACCGACTAGTTTTAATCCTCTGGGATGAGAGGCCATGTTTTCCATTACACCGCAAAAACCCATATTTTTTAGTGCTAGTATCGTCAACAATCAATATGCGAATAGCGATTTGAAATTGGTTCACTATTGAAGAACCCACTAGGTCCGAATTACATCTTGCAGTCTGTACCTTGCAATACACTCTTGCGCTTTTCGATACCTTTCAGTTCTAGTGTTGGTTCTAGCATAGACTTACTCCATAGACTAACTCTAAGACCAGTAGGTCTCATACAAATATGATTTTTTTCTTGGCTCAGTCAGTACTAGCACATCGGTCCCAAGCTCGGTCCCAAGCTCAATAATTCGCCCCTAATAAAACTAAACTCACACGAACACACTCTCAAGTATTCTGTTAAAATAACACAGCAAATCAAAACAAAGGCGCAAATATGTACAGCAAAGTGCTGGCTTCAAGGTATACTTCGGACCAAGGGGTTCTACAAAAGTGAACCAATTTCAAATCGCTAGTTTCATATTGATTGTTGTCAGCATGGTAGCGGTCGAGAAAATTCTGTAGAAATCAAAAACCATCGGATCAGTTCTGGAAACGGTTTTTTAGACGGTATGAATTAACGTTCGAGCTATGTAACCGAAAGTAGCGGGTTGATGATGAGTACTGCTCATTACTGATTACCTGCTCAGACCCCTGGATTATATACGGGATCTGGTAGAATTCTGTTAAGTGTCATTTGTATGTTTGGTACCCATATCGTTTCAGCTCCCGCAGGGCATGTTGTAGTTACTTAAAAATTTAAGGTGAATATTCAGGACCTTAGCTTGGGGTTTCAGAGGCGTGGATGTCATTTTTCACATAGCATAAGGAAGAAAATGGCTGCTTTCTGTTAGTTGTAACATACCATCCAAGGAGTGTCAGTTTGATAGCTTGTATGTTGCATTTAAGGTGGTGAGTGGTAGCACCCAGAAAACACAGAATCGTATATAAAGGGTTAGATTAGATTAGATTAGATATCTTTATTATTGAGCTTTTCAGCCTCGGCTGGTTCAGCTCATTTCGTATATAAAGGGTGTTTCGATCAAAATTTGGTCGACTTAAACTTCACTCATTGTGAAGATGTGTGCGTGTGGCGATTTTGAGATTAGCACATCAGTTAACAAAATGTCTTCGATGGAAGAGAAGCAACGAATCAAAATTTTGCACGCGCATGTCGAATATCCAAACTACTCACGCCAAGTTGGTGAAATTGTTGAATGTGGCTAAGTCAACTGTTACCAACGTATTAAAATTGTTCGGTGAACGTTTGTCGACAGCCAGGAAAGCTGAATCGGGGGAAATCGAAAGCCGGAGGCCTCAGCGACGACGAAAAGAGTTGTCACTGTTTCGAGCGGAACCCCAACCTCTCCGTCCGAGATGTCGCAAAGAAGCTAGGAGTGGCGCCTTCAACCGTGGATAAAGCTAACAAACGAGCTGGACTGTCGACTTACAAGAAAGTGGTGACTCCAAATCGCGACGATAAACAAAACACGTCGGTCAAAGCACGATCACAAAAGTTGTACACGACAATGTTGACGAAGTTTGATTTCGTGGTACACGACGAGAGAAACTTACGTCAGGGCAGACTTTAAACAGCTTTCTGGACAGGAATATTATACGGCAACCGGACGGATAAAGGTGGCAGATATTTTCAAGCACATCAAAACGGTGAAAGTTCACGAAGAAATATCTGGTGCGGCAGGCCATCTGTATCTATGGCTTGAAGAGCAACGTTTACATTGCGATCGGAACCGTCAACCAGGAAATTTATCTGAGCGAGTGCCTACAAAAACGTCTACTGCCTTTCCTGACACAATTGTTCCGTTCTATTTTGGCCGGATTTGGCATCTTGCCATTACGGAAAAAAGGCCATGAAGCGGTATGCTGCCAATAACGTTCAAGTGGTGCCCAAAGACAAGAACCCTCCCAACACGCCAGAGCTCCGCCTAGTCGAACAATATTGGGCCATCGTCAAGCGGAACCTTCAGAAGACGCAAAAAGATGATGCGAGCGAGAAACAGTTCAAGGCAAACTGGCGATCTGCGGCAAATAAAGTGGACAAGGAGACTGTACAAAATCTTATGGCAGGTGTGAAACGAAAGACCCGGCAATTCGCATTCGGTAAAAAGGAAGCTTAGCTGAATATTTCTCCTGTATTCTATATTAACTGAACTTGAAAAAGACAACGAATTTGACTTTTTAATAAAAACTTTGATCGACTGATCACCAAATAGACTCGGCAAAAAAGGCTAGCTCCGCAGTGCGGCGCGTACATGACTGCTGAACGGCTGCCACGTCAATTTTCCGGATGCTGCTTCTGATCCTGTTCATGAGTTGCTTCGTGTACTTGGACTTCCATTTCTTTTTTACACATGTGGAGCTCAATAGGCAAAAAAAACGAAAAGGTGAGATATGTCAGTGACATATCTGCCAAAGTCGACGTAGGACTGCTTGTTGATGTGGAGGAATTGTAATAGAATAAATAAATATCTACTATATTTTGTTCAGTCTAAAGACTCATTAAACCATCTGTCATTAGTTTTAGTTTTCCACGAAAATTAATATAGTCAACTCTTTATAACTCTTGAAGTGGCCCTTAAAGGGCCATTTGGTATTCAGTTATTCGCTGTTCCTGGAGTGATCCGAGTAGAACCGGTAATTGTCGAGTATAAGATGATGATTTGGTAGACAGTCGAATGGGTGGTCGTTGTTATTGGTTCTGTTCCATGGAAGAAAAGCATATAATATTAGTCTTTAGGTGTTTTAGAGCGTTAATACTGTGTATGAAAAATCTTGAATTCAACTCTTTAGAACTCCTTAAGTGGCCCTGAAAAGGGCCGTTTGGTATTTTGTCGTTTGTTGTTTATGGTCCGAGTAGTACAGACAATGGTCCAGTGCTAGGTGATGGTTGGTTGTCGAATGGGTAGATGTTGTCATTCCAGTTCATGTTCCACAATATCTGCTACCTGTCGATTTAATGGTTCGGGTGCTTTGAATGCGAGTACAGACAACATAGGTCTTTGATACGAAAAATATGAACAATAACGTCTGCACTCTACGCCGATATTTTTAACAAACGTTAAATTCTATGCAAGAACCACCAAGTGTGGTTGCTTATTACGAAGGTTTGCTAAGTAAATTTTAAATGTGTCTGTACAAAATCTAGAAAATCTATGTTTTCATGTTTGGAAACGTCAATGTTAAAGTCTCCAGTCAACACAACTGGCGTATCTTTACGCAGCATACTTGAACAACTTGCGAATCAAGAACAATTTAAATTCCTGGTAGTTGTTCCTGGTGAAATGTAATACCACAACAAAACAGAACTTCAGTGTCCATTACTGATATATTAGCTGCACAAATGTCCCGGACGTTATCGACAATGCTGAACATTTCGTCATGATGTTCACCGAGCTGTTGGATTTTTTGGGTAGCAGCCATAGTGGTAGCCCTGTCCTGCTGGTATATTGCTACACCACCTGCTCTCAAGTTGCAGCGTTTGAACTGAACGATGCAGTGGTAGCCTTCAATATCGACCAAGAGTCATTGTTCAGCCAAGTCTCACTCAGTGCGAGGAATTCCACGCTTGTCAAAATCCGATCTGAGGCGATATCCATCACGTGAGCGTTCAAACTTTGAACATTGATGCTCATCAACGTGGTGGCAGAACCCTTGCTTTCCAAAACTTGGTATAGTTTATCCCCAGTGTTTGTAATCGATGGTTTGCGACTGGCGAACAGTTAACGCACAGGCACTGACCACCGGAAACTGTATCCGCTTGCATTTAATAATGCCACTCAACTTTATACCAGCCGAGCGTTTGGAGATGGGAGTCCAATCCTCTTGTAGGATTCCAGGTCTGGCGGAAAACGGCAGGACTTGCTTTAATCCTAAATGCAGCACCTATCGCCGCATTCTCGAACTTAAACCACAACTTTACGATCTGCTGCCAAGAATCGTATTCCGTCCTGTTCGAGGTATTTCAGCTCGCCGATTCACTACACCATCTTCGACATCATTTTCATTACTCGGTTAGTTTCATAAGATATTAATAAAACGAACACTTTCTTAGGCAAAATGTTTTGTTCACCGCTGACTAAAGGGCGGGTTTTATTAATTGTCGAGGGAACGCGATCGAGATTTGTTTCTCGGTTCTGAAATGGCCCTCTAGGCTGGTCGTGGCAGCCTGATGTGGCCTGAATATTTGACAGGAATGGGTCAGCTGCTTTTTGCGCCAGCTGCTGCTGAGCACTGCTGGGTACCGAGGCTGCTGCCGCCAAGCTGGGTACCGAGAGCTGCTGCTGCCAAAGCTGGTGCTGCCACGACCAACTGGGCACTGCTGGGTACTGATGAGAGTGCTGTGGTACCGCCAGCTGCCGCTGGGTACCCAGAGCTGCTACCGCTGCGCTGGAGTACTACCTAGCCGGGTGCTGCCTAGCGGGATATTGCCACCTGCAACTTCTCCACCGGGAGATCTGCGCAGATCCAATGCTGCCGAAAGAATAGAGGCATTGAGTTCTACTCTGCTGATCTCGTTGTCGCTCTGCTGTTTGCTGATTGGTTAATACGCTCCATCGTATCACGTGATGTGGTATTTTGGCGCGAGTGTGATATTCTTTATTTCCCGCTCATTTCTTCTACATGATGATTCATATCGAAATGAATATGAGCACAATTTATATGTATATATGATAATTAATATATATATATATATATATATATATATATATATATGTATATATAATTTTATTGAATATTCTAATAATAATAAGAATTATTGTTATTATTTTAATAATAATGAAATTATCTATTAGAAGAGTTTAAATCAGTAAAGATATTATCTTTCAAATGGTCTTTACACACAGCTAGAATATCATGAGAATTTAATTTATTTCTTCTATATTCTGTTTCTTCTCTACAATAAATTGTGTTAGTGATAAGTTACAATTCAAGATATTAATAAAACAAACTCTTTAATTCGGCAAATTGTTTTGTTCGCCCTGAAAAGGGCGGGTTTCATCAATTGTCGGGGAACGCGATCGAAATTTGTATGTATGGCCTGAATATATGACAGAATCCACTGTGTAGTACTGTCATCGTCAGCTGCTTTTTAAGTCACGACCACTTGGTTTAGGGATGGA
>JASCZW010017955.1:0-16246 GCA_034211315.2 Aedes japonicus
TGCGAACTATACGAATCTATACGAACTATCAAAATAACCTACATTATTCAAGATATTCAACATACAAAACTATAAAAAGTCTATCAGACTGTTCCGACTTGCAGCATATGTTGTGTATTTTCGCCGATTGGTGCTCAAGGAATCTGATGGGTTTAAGCATCGAAAAATGCAACATAATATCATATCACCGGAAAAACGCACCAACCATCTTCGACTATGTCCTCTCCGGGCAATCGCTCACTCGCGTTCAACACATCAAGGATCTCGGTGTTATTTTGGATAATGGAATGACATTCAGATTTCACTACAACGACATTGTGTCCAGAGCCAATCGTCAACTGGGCTTTATTTTTAAAATTGCTGACGAGTTTCGTGACCCGCTCTGCTTCAGGTCACTTTATTGCTCACTTGTACGTTCCATACTGGAATCATGTGCCATTGTATGGTGCCCTTTCCAGGCCATATGGATCGCCAGAATCGGAGCAGTTCAACGAAAGTTCGTAAGATACGCTCTTCGCTTTCTCAGTTGGCGTAATCCTACGAACCTGCCTCCGTATGAAGAGCGTTGCCGTCTGCTTAATATCGAGCCACTTGAGGTGAGACGAAAGGCCGCTCAGGCTTTGTTTGCTGGGAAGCTGCTCAGGGGTGAAATTGACTGTCCGGCACTGTTGTTACAGTTAAATTTTTACGCTCCCGAGAGACCTCTTCGTCAACGTGTATTTTTGCATCTTGAGCCACAGAACAACAACTATGCACTCCATGAACCAATTCGAGAAATCAGCCAGCGTTTCAACGAGCGTTTCAATATGTTCGACTTCAACTTATCTGCTGACGTGTTTCGTCATCGGCTACTTGACTCTTTCCGTACTTCTGGCCGTAACCAAGTAATTTAAGTTTTTTATTCATTTAGACATTTGTTGTCAGTTGAATTATTGTGATAAATAAATAGTAAATAAATAGTAAATAGATATTCCATGATGTTCAAACAACTCAGTGAGTTGTACACTTATTGTTTAATTCTTACCTTTCTAACAATTTGCAGAAAGAGCAACCATTGTGTACAAACACGTGTGTTGTGTTTTTTACACCAGAGCGTCCGGGAACGCTCGGGAAGTTAAGATGAGTAAAAAGGAGTCCTTATTTGGCCACCATATTTAGTGATAGACCCTATCATTTTCCAAAGCACACGAATTAAAAACTACTGCTATTCCGTGAAGGAGATTGTTCAGTAATGTGTGCAGCAATACGCAAAGTTTTTGAGCCCATTTCGAAGTAATTTACATGGCATTTGATATCAAGATATAACCTTTTCAGGTGGAAAAAAGAGACAACAAGAGACAATCATTTGAGCCTGTTGGTTGTGTTTTTCCATTCGTTTTTTTACATCATTGAGAGAATGCAAGGCACCAAATCAATAGTAAGTCTATGATGTCAACCATTGAGTATTTTAATTTATACGTGAATGAGATGACATATGATTGTTTTGCTCTCATTCGACATATTTTTATTAGAGGTTATTAGTTACCCGACCAAGAGGAAACAACAAAATTATTTCAAGTCTTGTTATTCAGTTACGTTGTTTTTATAGCAGAGGTTCTTAGAATTAAGATCGCAGATGTAGTTTAAATAACAGAAATTGCTAGAAAAAATCTTCAAGGGGTAACTAAATAATAGCAAACTATGATATAGATAAAACATAAACATAACAAACCTTGTAACAGTTTTGTTATTATGTAGCAAAATTATATCAGCTAGTGTTAGAATTAATTTATTTCTTTACGCAGATTGTGCCTCGCGGAGCATCATATCTTAATTTGTTATAAGTATGTTATGCAATTATCGAGATGAAAACGTCTTTAACAAATTTATATCATAGTCAGTTAGTCGTAACAAGGTTTGTTATAATTTCGTTATTTTAATGTTATGCCCTTCTGGTCGGGTATATCCGGCTGTGATTACCTGTCCAACTCTGAAAAGACGGAAAAAGACGCGTTCAAGCGATGCTATAGAGTAGAGCGGGACAAAGCAGAAAATACATGAAAAGGTCTGAGAATACGTCAATTTGCTATGAAAAACTTTCAAAGAAGATAAACTAAATTTGGCATCTAAAGTAAAAGCAAAAGTGGCCTCTGAATGTGGACTGTATGTGCGAAAAAATGAATGCAGATCGTGATGTAATGCAAACTCATCTACAAGGTAAATATTTTGTCTAAGAAAATAAAGCCACTCAAGATCCAGCTGGAACTTCAGGAAGAAATTCTTTGTGAGATCGACGTGAACGGCGCTACGGAAGTTCTTTGGATAGAATCACGTTTCGTAGAAATTTTTGGACTTGACATCCAAGAAACAATCCCACCGGAACATTCGCTGATGGACTTTAATGACTGATTCAAACAGCCATGGTTTTAGCATCTTTAGCATTTGCATAAATGATTTTTTTTTTAAGTTTTATGAAATGAATAGCTGAATTATCTGATTGTTTGAATTTCACTTCATAATTCGTTTCTTAAACATATTGTAAAACGTTTTCCTCAAAACTAAAAATAAATGAATTTGATAAAGTCAACGTATACTTCAAGGGAGGGGGGTAGGAAAAAGTCTACTAGGGGAGAGGGGGTTTGAAAGTTTCAAAATTTGGTCTCCTTGATTTCTGAACAGCCTCAAACTAAGATTTTTTTAATAGAAACAGATCAAATGCAGCAAAAATCAACAACTGAAGTCAAAATACGTTTTTTTTTCACTCTTTTTTTTGAAAATCAATGTTGCTAGCTACTTTTCGATACACTCTTTAGATGATGCTCAAATTTTTTTTTTGTCAATATTGAGCATATCAAAGACATAATGCAAGCATCCAAGTGGCATAAACCGCAAAAATAATTTGGAGATTTGGATTCAAATGAATAGATTTGAGCCACATCGCATTTCATGAATCTACAGTAGAGAAGGGATGCGTGGACATGCCGTACCATACGCTCCAAGTAAGTTTTAAATATGTACGGATAAATTGGATAACAATTTGAGAGCACTTACCACCAATCAAATGTCTGAAAACTCTTGCGGGATTTATCTGGTTTATATTCAGATGCTTCCGAGATCTTCTGATAGATTGTCACAGTGAATATTTTTTTGGTTCTGTAGCATTTGGAGGGTTCTTATAAAGACCAACTAATATTTGCATATGGGCATGTTCTGAATCAACCATTATACACTTTTGACCGCTATCCACTTCTGAATAAAAATTTAATTCCACGACAGGAGCAACCTCTTCCTTCAGAAACGCACGGCTAACATCACCACCTTTTTTTTCCACCTCGGCGATTGCAAATCCCCTCTCGAACAAAGATCTGATCAACGAATCAGCGAATGCAATTTTTTCACGATCAGCGAATGCACTTTTTTCACGTGAAAATATGTCTGACGACTATTTCCGACTATTATTTTTTTTAAATCACTGCTCAACCATAAAAACAGACTACTTAATACGATTGAACAAATTGTCACCAATTTGGATTTATTATCGGGATTTTGAAGAAGACGCCGAAGTTGAGGACACGGCAAAAAAATTGTGTTCTTTGCTTCTTGGAAAACCAGAGGTTCGTTAATTACAATTGTATTCTTTAAAATACTTATTTGGTCAAATTGCCAAAAACAGCGAATTTATTTGCGGAAAAAAAGAGATCCTTGGTTCAAAAATTATAGTGATGAAGACCCTCATTTCTTGGCAATCTAGTTCAAACGAAACATCTCAACACATTTGCAGATTGAACATGCATTTTCAATTCTTCGTAGGTCATCTCCTACGTGAGACTATCGGCGGATACGACCGTCATCGGCTAATTAAACCAATGCAAAAAGAAATTGATTCCTTCGAAGGTGGGTTTGATTATCGAACTACTTCGAGTCTTCCGGCCTATGGAAAGCTAAAAGTTTTCCATTCGTGAATATGAAATAAATAGAAAGTGTTTTAGGCTGAATCATAAGAAGGACAAAACGGTACACCTGATGTCGAAATACTGATGCCTGAATTTATGACCGACGGAGTCTCAAGATTGACTTACTAAACCAGTTCAGCTCAACTGCACAAAAACATGAAAACGCATACGTTTTCCATTTGCGACTGTAGCTAATACAGTAGTGACGTGATTTTGTCACCTCTTGCGCGTTTCATACTTTTACTTTTAACTAATGTCAGTTAAAAACTTTTTCATAAAATCATTCCAATTCTTCAACAAGGCGGACGTTGAAGGTTTATTTTGAAACAATCAAACCTGCATAATAGCCTATAGGATTTAAAAATAAACATTGGAAAACATTATAAACTCATATCACATAGAAAAAATATTCTCCAAAAAATATTTGTCAAATTCTTTGTAAATTTAAAAACCAAGCGCATACCGTTAGTTCCCCTCATTAAATCAAAGCAATTATACTGTTCCTACTCTCAACACAAAAACACTATTTCCACGTTTCCATATCACATCTTCAACATATAGGTTACACGCAAAACACTTCAAAATGTTTGAAAAGTACCCAACCTTGGTCTTGCAGTTGTAGGAGGAAAGGAAAAGCAACTGGCATGTTTAGATGACCCAAAACCACTCCTCAAAAAAAGCAATCCCCTACAAACCAGCGGCCAACATCTTTTTTTTCTTTCAAACGGATGAAAGCTCTCGAAAATCGCTACCTCCATCTCCATTACATACCTACCCACTTCAGTACAGAAAACCTCATATTAAGTTTATCTCTAAATATTTAAGTCAAGTGTTGAGCATATGTATGAAAATAGTTAATTTTAAGTGGTTTCATTAGAGCACCCGAAGAAGAAGAAGAAGAAGAAGAAAGAAAAAATTGGCGCACCCGATTGGATCTTTGCATCGCACGCTAAACCAGTGAAGTGAGCCACATAAACCTCGAATACTCACCTGTTTACTATGCCGCTTAGGGTGATTGAAAGATTTCCGATAGAGCCGGGCGGCGCTGAAAGTTGTACCAACCGGCTGAAATCGATATGATAGGTAGGTTCGGCGCTTAGCAGCGATGTTTATTGATTGATTTCACCGAAACGGGGCTGAACGAAAATCGAACAAAAAAAAAGTATTTAACAGGTGCAAATTTGCCCACTTCTGACGACTAATGGCCAGTGCACAAGGCGCGCCCGGCTGGCTGCTGTCGGCGTCTTCGTGGCGCAAAGCTACATGTAATTGGGTCAGCCTGGGCGTTGATTTTTGCAAGGTGATGAATATTTTTTTTTATTCGGAAATCGACAGACAGCCAAAGGTTATCCTTTCTCGCCAGCGGAAGGTTAAATTTATCATGAGAGGAATTCGTTTTGATGAATGACACTGTTCTATGCTAATGCAAGTATGATCAAGTGCCTACAGATGCATGTTGTTTATTGTGCATGAATCATCACTAACGTTGTTCGGCTATTTTTAGCATCGCCAACCTGCTCAATCCGTGTTTATCTACTTGGTTAAATCATCAGTATATTAATTTATTCTCATCCTCCCTGGATTTGCTTGTGCAGTAATGGATGACATAAAAAGTTTTATTCCCTACTGACGATGCTATTAATCCAGGTGGTGGATGCTTAATTGATCATTATTGATTTTCTATTCATCCATGTGCCTGTTTTTCAACATTTTCATCCTGCAGTACACAAGTCTACACCTTCATAGAAGGAACACTCGCATTAACCTTGACAATGGAAATTTCTCCCCTTCCCTGTCCTTCCTGATGCTTTCACCAAGTCTGCCTGCACCTATTAACACCGGTCCGGGGAGGCTCATCAATTTGTCCAGCCAGGGATAGTGTGTCTATTTTTACATCACATGACACTAATGGAAGATGAGCTGAGAAATAAAATCCCATTCCGAAGTGAAACCGGGAGCACCGTGCATAAATTACCAGTTTCTATTAACGTCCCGTTCTCTGCATCGAGTCGCGCTTCTCTGCCACTAACAGTCTCCACTGTAGCGCGAAGAAAAATCTTTCTTTCATTACCTGGAAAGGGCCGTGGCACAACCTATTTCTTACAGATGACTGATTTTCTATCGCCCAATGTGAAATTCAATGCTGTATCCACACATTCACACTCACCAACACTCCCACCAACCCGGCAGCTTGGCACCTATCATTCACTGATTTTTCGGCCAGAGTCCCGCCCGAGATCAATCACCTGACTGCTTTCGGTTCCAAGCTCCGAAAAGTAAGAAGCAATCCAACCAGCGCATCTCGCTGATTCATGAATCTTCCAGAACCAGACCATCCAAGTTCTGGCGATCTTCGCAGCTTCCCTCCATTAGAGTGATTCAAAGCTCCGAATCATAATCTCTAAACACCTCGCCGTTCGCATCTCAATAGAAGAAGGGAGGAAGTGGGAAATTGGCTACCGAATCGGGCGAAGAAGATCCGTTCGTTGGCTTCAGCCGTCTCCGGGGGCCGACCATTCTTACGACCGTCATAGCTAATCGACAGTTGAATTATTGCCCGCGATCTGACCACCACAACTCGCAGTAGACGAATAGAAGAGGGAAACGGGGAGCTGGAGAATCATGTCGGCTTCTTCACGGCCCATAAATATCGCCATTATGGCCACAATCTTCATCACCATCATCAACCGATCCGTTTGTCGCCGGTTCGTTGGTTTGGGCGTCCGAAAAAAAAAGTAGAATTGAAAAAATAGTACAAATTTCTCACCGTCTTGTTCCCCCGGCTGAGGTGTGATTTCCGAGGTAGGTTTGAAAAAGAAAATTTGCCACAAATTGTGTTTTGGACGGAGATTTTTTTCTATGAAGAGACGTTGTTTGATCATTCATTATAACTATGATTGAAAAGCTAAGTTCAGTGGTGGAAAATGTACTGCATTTTGACAATATTTTCATAACATTTAATATTTTCATTACGACCGCATTAAACACACGAAAAGTAAACTGGTGTGAGACAAAATGTCATGACATTTTTGCACTGTTTCCTATATGCGACGAAACATTTCTGCTGCCATCGAATTTTTTTAAACAGTTGAGACATAGCCACTTTTTGTCGCTCATAATTTCGTCGCTTAATGCTGCATAACGGGTGGCAACTAAAATTTCGGAATTTATTTTTCAAGCTGTCGAAAAGAAATGACAAACATGCTAAATTAAGGATACATTGTCTAAAATTGAAAAAAATTAGTGAGCATTTGAAAACGTTCCCTAATCGGCTGTTCGGCAAAACCTCCGTTAGATGTCGGAACAAGTGTGGTACGGCCTTCATGTCAACTTTTCGAATTCATCACTTTAATCTATCAAACAACTGTTTGCAATTCGTGGCTCTACTGTTCTTTTTGTACACCAAGGAGCTCAAAATCGCGAAAAAAATCTTCGATTGGGCGACACTGAGGCAGATTTGTCGCGTTGTGGTTTATGGGTTTTTTTTGGCGTAATATGCTCTATCCGGCCAAAATGCGCATTGTGGTGTGCCGGCCTCAACACTTCGTAGCAGGGGACTGTTTAGCGAAAAACGGACATTTACAATAACTCGCTGCCATTATCAGAATTTCCTACAGTATTTTCCGAACACTTGCCATTATACTAATTGGAATCAAAAACTTAGAAGGCCAATTTGTCAATTCATACTAATGGCGTTCGTTGCATACTAATCCAGAATCCTTGCATACAATGTATAACAGGGCTTCCCAACTTCCCCAGGTGGATCGCGAGGGCCTGCTAGAAGGGTCGCGGGCGTCTGACCTGCGTGAAAATTGTTATGCATACAGAATTAAAAAATAACTAATGTTAAGTCTGGAACCCTGAATACACGGTTATTCAAGGAACTCTGCAGGGAAATGAACTCAGATCATGAGGTTCTTCTTTTCTACACTTCCGTACGCTGGTTGTCGAAGGGTAATGTACTCAACCGTGTTTTCGAGTTGAAGGATGAGATCCAAACGTTTTTGAAAGCTCAAGGGAAACATGATTTCCGTGCACATTTTAATGAAGGAGACGTTCAGAAGCGTCTCGCTTACTTAGCTGATGTTTTTGAGCATCTGAATATGCGGAATTTGAAACTTCAGGGCAAACAATCCAATCTTGTTAACTTCCAAGATCATCTTCATGCATTCGCGGAAAAACTAAAAAATTGGCGCCGAAATGTTAAGATGAGAAATGTTGCCATGTTTGATCGTCTGTGCAATATGACCGATAAAGGAGCAAGCGAGCTGGCTTCGGCTCTCCAAGCAGAAATTATTGCACATTTGGATTCACTGGAGCAGCATTTTGAGAAGTATTTCCCCGAGTTGAAGCAAGAAGTAGCTGCTTTAGTACGCAACCCGGTTTTCATCTTCATTGGATGTGGCTAGCCTTCCAGATGAGATACATGATGAATACGTGGACCTGAAAAACGATTCTTCGTCTCACGATTTGTTTCATGAAAAGGAACTGAGCCAGTTCTGGTGTGCTATGTATGGCTCGTACCCCAAAGTTTCCATGGAGGCATTGAAGATCCTAATCCCATTCGTGTCAACATACCTAAAAGCGGATTTTAAACTCTACTTCAAATAAAAACGAAGACAAGAAACAGACTGAACGTTGAAGATGACATGAGATTGGCGTTGTCTTAAACACAGCCCCGAATTTCAAATCTAGGGTCCAGGCGCAGCAATCACACTGAGAGTGTTTTTCCCTGGTTATAACATAAAATGTTTTAACAAATCAAAAAGATCGTAAATTGATGTATTTCTTTAATTTTTATCGCAACATAATCAAATTAGTTTTCCAAGGGGGTCGCGGGGCCATTACTGATTCAAAAAGGGAGTCGCGAGCCCAAAAAGGTTGGGAACCACTGATGTATAAGATAGCCAAAGAGAAATATATTTTTCTCAACCTTATATCGCAACTCCTATTATCCCAACTTTCTTAAATTGCGACAGATACGTCCAGGTCGACCACCTGCTCAGCCATTCTAGGCGATAAATGGGTTCGATTCTCAGCATGGCAAAGGATTTTTTGCTGACCTCGTACCCTCACAGAGAGACTGAAACTGAAAATGTAATATTCTTCGTACAATTCAATGATTTTTGATCATACAAATTTCAATCCGCTTTGAAAATGGGTAAATGCAGACAATTTGGCTCAGATTCGGACCAAAGGTTCATAGTGGCAGGGAACACAAGTGGCTCTGTGATGACAACTTCAAAATAATATGGTTTAAACAATTCTATAGTGAAATACTTCCAGACCTAGCAGCGGTAGATGATATCAAAAATAGTGATTTGAGTGACGCATCCATCGTTGCCAGTTTATTTTCGATACAATCTTTATTGATCTCTTTTTGGTCACTTTCCTTCAGCTGTTTGTCACTTAAAACAAACAGCTGAAGGAAAGTGACCAAAAAGAGATCAATAAAGATTGTATCGAAAATAAACTGGCAACGATGGATGCGCTCCCACATACACGTGTTGGTCTATCGGTCTGAGCCTACCTGTCGGGGTATAACTTAAAAATGAGAATTTTCTTTAAATGCCATAAAAAAAAGAATTGTTTATAGAAAGGAAAACTGATTGATTGAAGATGGATGTCTTGTTTCAACGCATTACAATTTGGAATGGTAATCAACAAGTATCATTTACACTTCTTGATTCAATTATATCGGCTGAATTACATCCCAAATTGAAATGTGTTGTAATAAGACGTTCAATCTGTGTGTTGTACCATGAGTACTTCAATCTGTTACTAAGTTTTTCAGATCTCAACAAGATTTATTGCACATTTTGTATCATATAGCTATCTACCACGTGTGCGCATTTCAAAATCAATACCTTGATCAAAAATCTTTTAAATTCGACTAAAATCTATTTCAAATCCCATCCTAATCAAGTTCCAAGACCAGTTTCAAGTCCAGTTCCAAATCCAGCTCCAAATCCAGTTCTATACCCAGTTCCAAATTCAGTTCAAAATACTGTTAAATTCCAGTTCCGTATCCAATCCATACCCAATCCGAATTCAATCCAAATACCAATCCAAATCCGTTCAAATTCCTATTGCATTCCAGTTCTAAATCCAGTTCCAAATCCAGTTCCCAGTTACAAATCCAATTTCAAATCCAATCTAATTTCTGTTCCAAATCTAATTCCAAATCCAGTCCATAATAAGGTTCGAAATCCTTTTCCAAATTCAGTTCCAAATTTAGTCCAAATTCAGTTCCAAATCCAGTTCTAAATTTAGTTCCAAATTCAATCGAAAGCCAGTTCTAAACTCAATTCAAATCCAGTTTCAAATCTGATATCGACACCTATTGGCACCATATAAAACCATAATAAAACCAAATTTATATCTAGTGGCTTTCATAAAACTTTAATAGAACTTAATAAAGCTGGATGGTTCTGGCAATATTACTTGGGGTGAGAATCCAAAAAGAAGTCAATGGTGATTATATCCACCAAATTTTCCGGTCATACTTTGTAGATGCAGATGTAGATGTTTTTTTACCCCATTTTCAAACCTAAGATGTGTTTTTTTTTCATCACTGCCACAGTGAAAATGGCCAGTTTTGGGACCCAGCTCCAGCATGTTGCATCTAAAATCACTTGAAAATGAAGATAGAAGTACAGCGGTGGTTAGTGATGGCATTTTACGTTAGCTGCTGTATCGAATCCGTGGAAATTCAACCTAAATCAATATGGTATCAGTAGACTTCATTCCGGGGAGGGGAAGGAGTGTTGCAAATGTCTACGCTCCATACAAAATTATAAAAAAAAATGTATGGAGCAAAGTCTACGAGCAGTGCGGCGTGGGGGAGGAGGTTTCTGAGGTTGTTCGAATGTCCATGTCAATGGGTAAAAATTGGTTTAAACCTACGTATAACTAGTTGTGAATTGTCTACATGTGTAAAATTTCATAACAATCGGTTCAGTGGTTCTTGAGATGTCATCGAAACAAGAAGAAAATTGCCGGAGAATTTTGCGCGCCGTCATGGAAAATCCGACTGCCACCATGAAATATATCGGAAGACAACTGGGAATCACCCATACAACTGTGTCTCGGGTGGTAAAATCGTTTAAGGAGTCCCAGACGACCGAGCGGCGGGTTGGAAGTGGAAGAAAATCGAAGACTGTGAAGGTCCGGAAGGTATTGGATTATTTCAAGTGTAATCCGAACTTGTCTAGTCGCGCCGCGGCTCTGAAGGCAAAGTGTTCCTCCTGGTTCGTTCAGCAAACCATGAAACGAGCTGGGCTTCGTGTATTCAAGGTTAACATGGCACCGAACCAGCGTGATCAACTAAACACGGTGGCCAAATCCCGGGCAAGGAAGCTGTATCGAGAATGGTTAACGAAACCGATGTGTGTGGTTATAGATGACGAAACCTAACTCAAGGCAGACGCAAAGTAGATACCGGGGTTGAAGTTCTACGTTGCCAAATCACGGTTTGATTCTCCGGAAGACATTAAGAAGAGTCGAGTTATTAGTACGAGACACTGAAGAAGTCTGCACATTGTAGACGAAATACGCGTATCTGTCGAAGATAAGCAAAGGTAGTTGGAATTAAATGGAGATTACTAATTTTTCTTCTAATTTATAGTTATTAAGAAGAAGAAAGTGGACGAATTCGCCAAAAAATACTTGCTCTGGCAGGCCATATGCCAATGCGGTAAACTGAGTAAACCGTACATCACAACGGGTACGCGGCGGAATTTACCACACTGAGTGAATCCAGAAGCGTTGTTGTCCTTTCTGCGGTCCCACGGAGGCGAGACATTATTTTGGTCGGACCTGGCATCATACCATTACGCGCGATCGACGTTTGATTGGTACAGAGACAATAACGTTGTTTTTGTACCAAAAACCGCCAACCCCCCAGATTCACCAGAGATTCGTCCGGTGGAAATATTTTAGGCCATAATGAAGGCCGAAATCGAAAATCGTCTAAGGTGTTTAAAAACGAATTGAAGAAAGAATGGATGAAAGTGAACAAAAAGGTCGGCTCCGCCATTGCACAAAATGTAATGAGGGGTCTTAAGGGAAAGGTGCGGGCTTCCAGCGATGGAAAGGAAATTGAATAAAGTAATAAGACCGAAACATAATTCATATGTATTTATTCATACCCGGAAAGTTTCAAGAAAATCCGGCATAAAATAATTTTTTGGCGAACACTTTTTCTGGTGCATTTTTTCGAGTACAGGCCTTAATCTCTCTTTTCTCTGAGCAGGTTTATGGTTTGGTATGAGAGAGTAACATCATTCTCATTTTTTAGTTATACCCGTTAGATTGTTGTTGGCATGGGATATAATCTTCTGGTGCTCATATTTAAAACAAAATGCGAAAAGTCCAGAATCAGACCTACAGGCTTATTCATATCTGACACCAGGCATGATACTGCTGTATTGATATCTCCCGAAAAAGCAATCAGCTTCATATGTCAAAATGATTTCAGCAAGACAAAATTCATGGACGTACGCAGTGTATTAATCTATCCTATAATAAATCCTATAACAACAACAGGTATTTGCATAAAACCATCTGAGACATGTGTTATACTTACGGATCTAATTAATCATAGCGTGCAAAGCGTCTAATTAAGTACATTAAGTACAGTTGTTGGTTGCTGCTCATGTTCATTGAAATCTGATACTTACGAGTTATTTACGATTTTCTTATAAATGTATGCTCTTTTCAAATGTGTTTTAATCAATTAACAAAAAAATAACTTATCTCCAGTTTTCAGATATATTGTGTTATAAAGGATGTCCGGAAAGTAATGGGAAAAAATTAAAATAATATTATTTATTTTGAAATAATGATAAGAATTCTTATTTATTGCTCAGATTCAAGATATATAAGTATACAGAGATGTGAGCATGTTTACTTAGCATTCTACTCCTGATTTGGATATTTTGGTAAGCATAGAGTAACCGTGGTCCATGAGGTGCTGTCCATGAGTTTCTGCTACATCAGCTGCAAGTTTTTTCCAGATCCGCTTGAATCCAGTGAGGTTTTTTGGTGGCATATGTCTCTTAGAATACTCCTGTTTGCAAATTGACGAAAATTCTTCAATTGGTCTAGCTTGTGGCAAATTCGGCGGATTTTTGGATTTCGGGATAAATTCAATATTTTCTTGCCCAAGGAACTCAAGTACTCTTTTTGCGTAGTGTACCGATGCCAGGTCTGGCCAAAATAAAACACTGTTGGTAGAATGATGCTTACGAATGAACGGAATCAAACGCTTCTTCAAACATTCGTTGAGATAAATTTCTGCATTAATTGTTCCGGTTGTAATATATGGCTCAGACACGTTCCCAAATCGATCCATGGCCTGCCACACAAGGTATTTCTTGAAAAATTTAGATTTTTTCTTCGTTTTTTCATTGTACGAAACTTCTTTGGGATTAGAACTGTGGTAAAATTTTCGTCCTGGCACTTCTTGTGGGTCAAATGGAACATACGTCTAATCATCAATTATAAGAACTTTTTGACGTGACTTGTCGAGAACAAAACGAGCGCCTGATTTCGCACGAGCAGCTTGGTCCTTAACATACTTTGGCACGATCTTTTTGTTCTCGCCTTGATACGTAGTTTGTTAATTTTAATATCACTGAGTGTTGACTTTGAAATATTCATTTTCGATGATAATTGGCGAACTGAAATATCCGGTTGCTTCTTAAATGCCTTTTCTACAGCATTCACGACCTTTCGCGTTGATACGGACGCTGGACGACCTGATAGTCGATGAAAATCAGCTGTACCAGTTTCGGAATACCTTTTTAGAACATTGTAAATAGTGCTGGATGGAACTCCTTCTGCTTTGAAGTGACGATACGTGGTAGTTTTGCACCCATCAGCGATATTTTGAAAAAACTGGACAATGCGTTTCGCACGCGCTTCCTTTTCGCTACGCTTCATTGTTTTGGTACATGACGTTTATGCACACTTAACTAATTATGAGTACTGCAAAGAAAAACCTACTCAACGGTATGTTTCACGCTAAATTTAACCTAAGCATTTGTTACAAAACATAGTGCTCAAATTTTTCCAGTTACTTTCCGGACATGCTTTAGTAAAAATCCTTTCAAATGCAGTGAAAACATATTTTTTCTGTCTGCCCCAACCAGTGACCCAACATGTGAAAAAGCCAAATTTTTTTAGAAAAAAAAACAAAATAACTTATGTTTGAAATACAATAGCGACCATTTTAGTACCCCAAAAGTATCTATTATTGTTCTAGAATCAATGGGAAGACAACTTTGCTAAAAAATTCGAAATGAAAAGTTAAAGCGAAATAACTGATTTTTATAGGGACACCGTAAGCTATGTAACAATAATTGCTCTAATTCTGTCATTTCAAAAGCTACAGAAATATTTGTTCGGTCAAAGTTGCTTAAAATTGTTTCACCGTCAACTTTTCTGAAAAATACATGCCCTTATTTCTGAAATTAAATTAGTTAGATTTTCGATTTCAATGTATCTTTCCACCTAAACACGCATTCTGAACCACTGTGTATTGGCGGTATTTGAGCACGATCAAGCGCACACATTTTTGCCACCCGAGCAGGAGACAATAACATAGCAATACCTAATTTTGATCTTGATAACTGGCCTTGGTATTAAAGAGCTCAGATTAAGAGGTAAAATACCTAAGAATTGCAAGCAACATATCTCTCGAATACCAAAACTTGTGATTTTGGATACCTGGGAATACCTGAGAGGTACTATTTTGGTATTGTCTTACCTAAATTAGGTATTGTGGGAACAATTTTATAGTATTATCCTTAGGTATTTTACCTCTTAATCTGAGCTCATAAATACAAAGGCCAGTTATCGAGTTATTTGGTCCTGCTCGAGCAGTCAAGGTGGTGGATCCGTTCCGACCTTAACCTACCTTGCATTGGGATCTGTGGCAAAAGAATGCTAATTTGCTAGCCGAACCCGGTGCGAGCCTTGCTACGCATGCAACTAAATGAATAGTTTGGAGTTTGGAAAAAGTCTACGCTCCATACAAAAATAAAAAATAAATGTATGGAGAAAAGTCTACGAAGTTGAGGGGTTGAGATGCTCAAAAATAAGTCTACGTGGTTTATGAACAGGCCCTAACGCACCACGAAAAGGTGAGCTACCAGCGTTACGGGTCAAGGGGTCTCATACTATCATAAATACCTTTCCTGGCTCCAAAAACTCCTGAAACTTTAAGTAAACTAGGATATATTAGAAATACTATAAGAGATCAGCGGACTCAAATACCGTAAAAATCGACAGTCAAAGTTATATTATTAACGCCAACAATACTGTTCACAAGTGGATTAAATTTCAGTTAGAAAGTAAAATCTACGTAATTAAATTGCAACATACCCTTCACGTAGACTGATGAAACCGCTCCCTTAGAAATACATATTATAATGATCAGTATTATAACATGAGTCAAACATTTTGTGATAATAATTACTACTACTACTAAAAATTACGTACTTTTAAAATAATTCATATAATTCATATCTTTTCTTGGTTATATCATACAATGAATGAGCAAGGGATATCCTATACGGCACTGTTAATTACTTGTCTATGAAATCATTATCATATAAAGAATACGCTATTTATGGTTGTTTAAAATTTGAATGGTTTCTTACATTTCACCAACATTATACACGGATGATACGAATAATGGTGATTACAACATGAATGGAAAATGTATTATAATGACCATTCAGCTAATGGTAATTCGAGTTAGTTGATCATGTTTGTTAGAATTCAAACATGATTTCAAATGAATTTTCTGTTCAAATTATCAGGGTTGTTTTTTTCATGTATTGTAAAACGGACAAGACAGTGAAGAAAGCTTTAATTCAATCGAGAGTGTTGGTGAACTTTACAACTAAAAACTGTTCGAAAATTTAATTCATTTCTACAAATAAATAAGTTAGATTTTTAATTTATATGGCAAGCAGAACTGCTCTAGTTTTAATTTATATAAGAAATGCTTCACTATATGAAGCCAGTTTTCTCTAAAAATACAAACTAAGGCTGAAACATATTTGTCTGTCTAAGTTTGCATTCTGAATCAAGAATCAGAATGTAAACCGTTATGTTCACGATGTCAACAATTCTGCTCTTAAAATAAATATTCTATCAGGTCAGCACATAACCAGATTAGTTAATTTCTATCGGGATTTCTTTTTACACCTAACAATTGTCATCACCAATATCGAAAATAATTCTTATGCATGAAGGAAAAACACGCATCGAACCCACCGTGGCAAATGGCATACCACTGTGAG
>JASCZW010017956.1:0-16239 GCA_034211315.2 Aedes japonicus
GGAACCATTCGCATAGATCTGGCAAAGGCAACGAAAACGAGCTATTGATTGGAAACTCTGAACATGGACTCTATAAGTCGCTCAACTTCTTTAGGCTATCCGCACTTATTGGGGTCTGCGTAACATTGACATTGTAGCGTTGCAGGGTTTGCTGGAAAGAATCGACGGTACATACGTATAGGGATGGTTACTATCATCTACCACACGAGTTGAGGTACAGCTTCTATCACGGTTGGCGAAATTCGAAAGCGTGTGATTGGTGGTTTCCAACTGACAACAGAATGTGCAAATTGAGATTCAAAGGCCGTTTCTCATCAACTTGCACAGCCTTCACCATAGGTAGTGATGATGAGAATAAGGACGCTTTTACATGCAACTGGAACGAGAATACGACAGCTGCCCAAGCCATGACGTCAAAAATCGTTATTGGAGATCTCAATGCCCAGGTCGGCCCGGAGGAAGAATTCAGATCAGTTATAGGAAAGTTCAGGGCAAAAGCAGACTACGAACGACAATGGCTTCAGACTCACCGATTTTGCTGCCTTCAAGAATCCCTAGCAGCACACTTGTTGCGAATCTGTTGGGACGCAACTTCAATGTGACTTAATGAAGCAACAATGAAGTCATTGCATCTTATTTTGATGGTTTTGTCTTTCCCGGAAAATGGTCATACGTAGCCATACTACAGCCTTCATATCGGTAGACCTGGAGATCACCACAGCAGATTGGATCACTATTCGACCACGTTTTAATTGATGGAGGCCTATCTTGGATATTATCGACGTCAGGACGTATCGCGTCGCAGCATCGATTCGAACCACTGCTTGTTATGGACGAAAATGCGCCAAAGACTTTTCGTTGTAAACAATATTCGGTACCGACGCCTTACACTGTCCAATTTGGAACAACTGAAGCTACCTGAAATTAAGCGCAAGTCCTGAAACAGCATTGCTGGGTAGGAGGAGCTGATCGAAGTCCGTCTCGAGGACTGCTGAAGTAGTGTCAAAGCAGCAATTGACACCGTAGCAAAAAGTGCCATTGTGTTTGCAGATAGAAATCGACGGAACAACTGGTTCGCCGTTTTGGACGCTGAGAATACAGCGCGTGTAATGATGCTGCAGCACCTCAAGAACCCGTCAAATGGAGAGCAATACAAACAGAAATTCTACAAGAGACTCAACCTATTTCGCATACACTACGTTGTGCCCCGTTAAGGATACTTAAGGTTGAGATGAACTGTGAATGGCGCAGAAGCGGGAGAAATGTCTTTATCGAAACGGCGGACAAGGAAGACGTGGCAACTCCCGCGATAAGCGAAGTTATGGATGCAGCCAAACAGCTTAATTTGTTGAGGTAAACAAATCATCTGACTGGTCCTTACTTGCACGGCTTACTGTGAAAAATATAGCATTGCACGATCAAAAAACCATTCAAACATAGTGTGAAAGGCTGATATGAACCGAAAAATAAAGGAGGGTTCGCATGTTCGTTGATACACAAACTCCTTATTGTGTTGATATAAAAATTGGACCGATCCAAATGTTGACTGTCAGTGTTTTTTTTTTTTCAGAAAGTGTATGTATTGTACAATTTATCAACCGATTTAATGCATATTTTTCATTGTGTGTAAAATTTTTCATAATTTGTTTTGGAAGATTGTTTGGTTTGTTTGTTTGTATAAACATGGACGCATAAAATGCTAGAACTGGGAAATGATATAAATTTAAAGACTTTAGGCCCGTGTGAGACCTTGAGATGGCTTGAATACATCGCTGTGTACGAGAGATTTATCTTCGGCACTATAAAAAGATAAAACGAGACGGACACAACAAAATCAACCAAAGGCATGGAAGTCATCCAACGGTTGGGACCAAAATGATGGTGAAACGCTGAAGGCAGCGAATGACACAATCCGATGGCCAAGGATCTGAATATTTCGTATAAGGCGATCCAGAACATCATAATCCATGAATCTGAACTCAAAGTGTATAAATAAAACAGTGAATTTATGTGAAAAACAAAAGAAGTCTCGAGTGATTCGAAATAAGAAATTACTGCAGTGAAACGCTGATTGTGATATTCTCTTATGCGATGAGAAAACGCTCCTATCGTCCAGATCCTCACAGCCAACCAGGAAAAGCTTGCAGATGTTCGCAAAGATAGGCTGGCTGTGCAGCGGTTCCAAAATGTGTCAAGAGTAATGGTATGGAATGAAGTTTCAGCATGTTTTGAAAAATCATTTGTTCCTCCTTGCTTCGACACGGATTCAAGACGAAAATTACTGTTTTCAACAGGATTCCGCCCCTTCTCATCAATTGAGAGTGTCGCCAAAATTTGCCCCATTTCATATTATCACAAGAACGGCCTGCCTCATCGCCAGGTCCTAATTTTTTGGAATTATTTGCATGGTGGTGATACATGCTCATTAAAATTGGAAGTACAAAAGGTCAATTGTGGTTGAATCTTTCAAGAAACTCTTGATTAATGCTCAGGCCAATAGGCTTCAAGAAACGGTGCGTGCCGGCTGCGAAGCGTTTAAAAAACTACTTTAGAACTTCTTTAGAAGTATCCGCACTTATTGGGGGTCTGCAACATTGACATTGTAGCGTTGCAGGTTTGCTGGAAAGAATCGACGGTACATACGTATAGGGATGGTTATATCATCTACCACACGAGTTGGGTACAGCTTCTATCACGGTTGGCGAAATTCAAAAGCGTGTGATTGGGTGGTTTCCAACTGACAACAGAATGTGCAAATTGAGATTCAAAGGCCGTTTCTCATCAACTTGCACAGCCTTCACCAAGGTAGTGATGATGAGAATAAGGACGCTTTGCATGCAACTGGAACGAAAATACGACAGCTGCCCAAGCCATGACGTCAAAATCGTTATTGGAGATCTCAATGCCCAGGTCGGCCCGGAGGAAGAATTCAGATCGGTTATAGGAAAGTTCAGGGCAAAGCAGACTACGAACGACAATGGCTTCAGACTCATCGATTTTGCTGCCTTCAAGAATCCCTAGCAGCACACTTGTTGCGAATCTGTTGACGCAACTTCAATGTGACTTAATGAAGCAACAATGAAGTCATTGCATCATTAAAAAACTGTGAATTATGATAGCTTTGGTTGACTGACTGCACGTATCAATGGTTGCTACTCCGTGATTGGTCAGAATCAGTTTTCGGTAGTTTTAGTTCGGTAGTTAGATCATGTCTGCTCTGTTGCTGCCTTCGCGACAAATTTTAGAATATCTTAAATTTTATATCCAATTCGAGGTTATTATTACTAACAACAAGCCCTGAATGTGAACAATCAAATCATCATCAAATGGATTATGGTTTTATATACATACGTATTAAATATTGAAAACACGTTTCTATCTCTTTGTCTCTTCACCTTAAGAAATGTAATTCAAAACGTCAATTTTACTCCGAAGTGCTGTGCAAGTTAACATAGAGGGTTATTCCGAGAGTCGAAGTGACGCCCGCCACCCGGTGAAGCGAGAAAAGTCACCTGCAGTGGCGTGACTCTCCATTTGATTTACCCAGATGAGTCACGTCACTACAGGTGACATCTCTCACCTCACCAAATGACAAACGTCACCCCGACTCCTGGAATAAATCTTATAGAATCGACCATTCAATGTGACAAGACATTTCGATGCCAGTATTTAATTTAAACAGGACTAAACGTTTAATTCGTTTGTGTGATTCTGAATGTTAAGATGGATACTAATTAATTTTCCCTCTAGCTTCTTCTTCTTTAGCATTTCAAGCTTATTGCTTCCACAATTAGCTTATTGCTTGCTCACAACTTAGTGTTCTAAATGAACTTCCACAGTTATTAATTGAGAGCTTTCGATGCCATGTACCATTTTTGCATTAGTATGATTGTGTGGCAAGTACAATCATACGCTATGCCCAGGGAGTCTAGAAATTTTCCTTAACGAAAAATTCCTAGACCAGACCGGGAATCGAACCCAGCAACCAGACTGTGGTTACACAAAACAACTATCCTATAAAGTACTTATCTGAATGCCTCCTCGGTCCGGGGATCTGGTTCTGAACGACAAATCATCAAAATCTGTTTTCTTCTGAACATCAATTAGTCCTTCCTAGCAGTCGCTTGACGTGTAGTATCTCTCCAAAGCCACATTCAAACTTTGGCCTCTTCTTCGTTGTTTCTCGCACAGGATAAAAATAATACGTAAAAATGAGTTGATTAGCACATATATCACAAAGTCCAAAAACCAGAGAAAAACATTACAGCAAACGAAAACCCAACCGTCTCCGGCCAGCGCTTGCTGCGATTCCACAAATACTAATCCGTCAAACTGCTCACTGGCGAACACAAAAAGAACTACATGGAATGTGTTAATCGTCGATTAAAAGATGCGAATAAAGTATGCAACAATCCAAGCTAGCAGGAACTGAGGACGGTTTTAGCTGATGCGGCGGTAGAAGCTATTCCAGCGCACAGGAAAATTCCGAGAACGCCTAAAACGCGTAAGGCATACTCGAGATTGGAGAGATTGCGCTTCTGACAGTGGAAATTCTCAGATGTGGAGCGATTCAGTAAGGAAGTGGCTGCGGCGAGGAAGGACTTCGAGCAAACTAAAAAGGAAAGCATTTGGCGTTCATGGAAAAACTTTTTCAAGAATATCCACTAGGTTGAGCCGCACCAGAGGGTATGGAAACCATACGAATTCCTTAAGCAGCATAAGAAAATAGCAAGTCGCAAAGGTAAAGGCTCCAATATTGGTCAACATACATGGTTGGAATCTCTGCTTGATTCAATTGTGGAAAACCAAACTTTAAAATTACTAGCAGAAGCTGAAGTTGTGCCTCTACCGTCACGCCTAGAGATTCCGAATATCGTGAGGGGTTTCAGAAACGGCACATGTCCTGGACTGGACGATATCAATGCAGAGCTGCTAAAACATGCACCACAGGATTTTTTGTCGAACTGGAACTGAGACGAATTAGATACCAATCCCTAGGAAGCCGTCACCCAAGGAGATCACGGATTATAGGAAGATAATCCTCTGCAACATTGTCTACAAAATCATTGCAAAGTACACATTAACCAAGCTGGACAAACAGGGCAGTGGAAGACCATATCTTTTCAGCAAAAAGGATTACCGAAGAATTCTGGAACATAGTTGTTAAGAGGTGTTCGGATTTGCGCTTGATATTAAGCAGGCTTTTGACTCGGCAAGCCAACCTGTACTGATTCAGGATTCAGATCTTAAAGATCTACGGGTTTCAAATTACATTATTACAAGCGAGTTATTAGTACACGACTCTGAAGAAGAAGACATTGTAGACGAAATATGCGTATCTGTCAAGATAAGCATAAACGTAGTTGGAATTAAATGGAAAATACTTATTTTTCTTCTCATTTCTAATGTTCTGTCCAGTTAGAATCCGGAATCACTTATTGTGTTGCAGCGGCACGGGAAGTGACCGCTGCAAGAATTTTTTTTCAGCGATTTCTTTAACTTTAGCGCCCACTTTCTGTGGTATAAATTTTACGGTGTTTCGTGCAAATTGTAGCGACGGCACGAGGAGATGTTCCTGCGAAGTTTAAGTTTGCTTTTAGCGACAAATTTGCCAAAAAAACTGATGGTTTGGCAAGGGATATGCAGCTGCGGAGCAAAAACCAAAGACAAATAAGACGATGGACTCAAAGCTGTACAAGGAAGAATGCCTCAAAAACCGCGTACTACCTTTCATTAAAGCCCATAAAGGTTCCGTGAAGTTTTGGCCAGATTTGGCGAGTTGCCACTACAGCCGGGAAGTCATCCAGTGGTACCGCGATAATAACGTAGATTTCATCGACAAAAACATAAATCCACCCAACTGCCCGCAGTTCCAGCCCATCGAGAGATTTTGGGCAATAATGAAGCGGAAGCTTAAGAAAAGTGGAAAAACCGCTCGGGAACTCAGATGACCAAAATGTGGAACAAATGTGCCAAGGAAGTTGACTCCGGAGGAGTGCAGCGTTTGATGGGAGGAATAAAGAAGAAAGTGCAATTTTCATTAGAAACGAAGAGAAATGATTTATATTGATATTTTTTACTTCAAGAAGAGAGAATTACCTTTGTTTTGATGTACTACACTTATTTGTACGTCAATCCGTTACCGAGGTACATATGATTTTTGATTCCGGATTTTAAATGGACATAGCTCTAGTTATTTTTCATAACTAGATCATAAACCTGGGCCTATATGAAAAAACCTGCATTGAATGGCTCAATCAGCGAATGCCTATGGTATCACAAAGCAAAGGGTGAAACAAAGTTGCCCATTATCACCAAGTTTCTTTACCCTAGTGCTACACTATATTCTCTGCCGTTGAAACGAACAATTCCCAAACATTCAACTAGAGCAAAAGTCGGAATTGATAACCCCACTGATCCATGCCACCTTGGAATATAGTCCGGAGAATATACGTTATGGTGATAGTTCCAACTATATCGTTTGGCCCAAATGCAATGTCATTGACATCTCAAAATCGTAGATCGCTTCGACGATTTGAGAAGAGCTTGTGGGCGCAAAAAAAGGCCATCCACAAGGAAAATACTATTATATCGAAGGATTACAAAGAAGATCAAGATTCACAGGATAATGTACTGGGGCCGTATAATGCAAAGAAGCGAAAACTATTTGTTGCACGTTGCTTATAATTTCAAATTCAGTGGCCATAAAAGGAAGGGCAGGCCATGCGACACCTGGCGTCAATCGCTGGATAAGGCCTTGGCATGCTTTGGTAAGACGAGACAGGATTTTGAAGAGCTGCTGCAAAGTAAAGACTTGCTGCGAAAGGAAGTATACAAGCTGTATGAACTACCGGAAGCCTCTGACAGCAAAGAGTCTGCGGTTGATGCATCAGTGGTTATAGAAAACGTACAGAGTGAGGAGAGTAGTGAAACTGAGTAATGCAATATTCACAAAGTAAGAAGAATAAAGAAAAGGATGAATCTGAGAATTAAAATTTCCTCCCTCACTTTTATTTTTCCAACTATGAAAACCCGGATCTGTTTGGGTTACTTTATATGAATGTTACTTTATATGAATGTTGTGTGGGGAAGAGAGAGAGAGAGAGAGAGAGAATCTATTTTTATTCTTAGACTATTTTATATCAATAACTAAATGTTTTATGATGTAAATTTTAAATTTATATCTCTAGTTCAGTGAGCGAGATAAGGTGCTATTGGCAATTATTGCCAGGCTTTTGGTTCAAATGCCAAAAGTTCACCCACAGGCAAGAGGAGCATAAACTAATCTTTCTAGCATCTATGCTCCCAACGATAAAATACAAATTATCACACTTTTTAACTCTACAAGAAATCATCAATTTCCAGGATGCTTTAAAGAATTGGCTGCGTTAGTGTGAGATTTGATTAGATTACATTATAGTTCAACTCGGATAGCTTAGAAAATGATGATTCAATTCATGAATCTTGTTATTGTTTTCTTGTAAACGAAAAAAAAAAATAGCTAACTTATAGTCTAAGTTGGCAAAAACTAGCAGCAAATTGCACATTGTTCATGGTGTATTTTTAATTTTATCTCGAAATCATGAATAGTTTTACTCATCTATAAGATTGAAATTGTTTTCGTGTAGTGAAATTGTCTTCAATTTCCCAGTAATTTCAATTTCCCATTCCTTTACAGGGTTTCAAGTTCTGGGTTCAAAGTCTGCCATGCTAGCAATATCAACATAACCCTATTTTGAATTCTGGCAAAACATGTACTCCATATGATGCTTATAGTTCAATATTTTTGGCAACATTTGAATGTTATCGAAAGTTTACGATAACACTTATGGATTGGGCATTTGAGCCTTCACCTATTTTCTATCATCGTGATGGAGCTAATTGATAAAATGCATTACCCGCTTATGATGCACATGACATAACACAAAGAAAACTACTTCTTCAAATTGTTTATGCTATCGAAAACGATCACATTTGTAATAAAATTTTCGACCACTTAACAAACCTTGTGTGCGCCGCCAGCCAACCGATTATTGGCATGATGAGTCTGTTCATCGCATCACAGCAAGTGAAAACATCGAACACCAGCAACATCCTCTCGGACCGACCCGAACGCTACCCAAACGGGCAGTAGCAAAACATTTACTTTAATCAAATAATTTTCTAATAAATTAACTCACCATCAATGGGGAGATTTATGATCATTTCAGCTTGATAATGCCACTCCATTTTTCTTTTTTCGAGAGAGCGCGTCGGCTCTTCTATTCATTTTGGTGGCGCAACAGTCCCCCACCCCCCGCAGTCAGTGGCACATAGAAAAAATAAGCGGAGTAGGCGGAGGAGGAAGAAAGAGAAAAAGTGTTGTTAGACCATTCCTGCATTGTTTGTTTGTTTGCAGCGGAACGGGACCCGCAGTCTGGCATGGCCGACTAGGATCAGAAACTTGTTAGGACGTTACAACGCGTGGCTTTTGTTCGCTGGGGACTGGCTGCATAATCGGGACAAAGGACTGTTCGATGACCCCCCCATTCCACAATAGCGCCCCCTCACGAGTGTGGATCGTAAAATTTACGCATGCACCTAACTATTTACTTTTTTTTCCGTCATCCAAGAAGGGCGCCAAATGCAGATCCTGAGCTACTTTCAATCTTTTCCACTTGGACTTTTGCTGGCGTGGCGTTGCGATGCGATGCGATGGTGGGTCATAAAGATGAAAGGGAGCTGCTGTTTGCTTTTTATCGCCTAAATCACACTTTTTCTTTCTCTATGCTCGTTTGATCCTTCTTTGTGTGTTACGGGTTTCGGTATGATGATGATGATGATGGTGATGGTGATTCGATTTTATTCCATTCCAAGCACTTTTCACCAACAGATAAGGGAGGAAGCGAATGACCCCTAGACGATTGTGTGTCCTTGTTGGTCGAGTGTGTTTTGGATTTATTTCGATTGAAAGTCGTCCAATTTTCCAGAGGTACTTTTCCTTTTTACAGTGCCACTTTCACGATCAATCGAGCTACCAGTTGATAGAATTTTATTTTCATTGCGCTAATGAAGAAGGGTGAGAATTTTATAGGAAGATAGCAAGAAGGAGTGCCAGTGGGAGTAGTGGGAGCTTGTACCGCAGATCAAAGATGAAAAATGCATGCGGGTTTGTTTGCAGGACAAAAGCAAACGTACGGAAGCGTATGTTGGCGTTGAACAATGTTGCGACATTTGAAAGTTATCTTGTTCTCAGAGCTGCTTGGTTGGTACCTAGAATTAGGAAGTGTATTCGAAACTGAGTTCTACGAAGTAGAAAACGTTGAAAATCGAGTTTTTCAAGTTTTACTATTGCATCGTTATTGAGGTTTAAATTGTTTAACGATGCGATCAATTAATCTGAATCTTTAAGAATATAAATCGAGTTCGTTTTAATAAAAGCTGATTAAAAGTAAATAGGAACGCACAAAAAGACCTGTAATTCGTGATTCAATAAGTTTAAAAAGACCATTAATGGTTGTTTTACAGTACTTTTATTTCCGCTCCAACGAGTTCCAGTGACCATCATTTACCAAGATGTTCGTTCGCCAGCGCAGAAAGCTGGTTTTTCAGAAGCGCCTGTGCTGGAACTGCTTCATTTCTAGACACCAAATTGTCAGAATTGGACAGAAATTGTACATCCAAGTACGTTTGCCGAAACTGTCACCAGAAACACCACACCCTGCAGCGCGGAACTGTAGCTCCCAAGGTTCAATCCACTCCTGTAGCCATAACTGGTCAGTCATCTCAACAACTAAATCCATGCACGTCGACATTCGTCAAGTCTTCCGGACTCAGTCCACTGGCCTGCTGGAAAAGGTTATCCTCCTAGTTGGCAATGGTAACGAGCATTCGGCTCGTGCGTTACTTGATTCAGGATTAATGAGCAGCTTCATCACGAAGAAGCTTACAAACAAGCTCAACCTCCACCGAACGATAGCAGACATCGCCGTGTCGGGAATAGGAGACACTTCAAAGCAGATCAAGCGTAAACTACCAACCATGCAGATTGATGTATCTTCGTGGAAGTTCCCCGATGACCCACTTACTGATACAAGCTTTCACATGCCAGCTGAAAATTACCTCATTATTGGTGGAGACGCATACCACGACCTGCACCCTGACAGCAAGATTTCCTACGGCGATGGACAGCCTGTGTTCGTCGAGACCTTCTTTGGATGGACTGTGTCTGGAAAGGTATCCATCCAATCATCTGAAGTTCCAAGCGTCTGCCACCTCACCACTGTAGACCGTAATCAAGATCAAGCCCTCCAAAAAATTTGGGAATTAGAAGCCGTTGAATCCTGTTCCAAATTCACGACTGAAGAAAACCTCTGTGAAGAACTGTATTCCTACGTCACATGAAGAGACTCGTGGATCCAGTAGATGAAAGCCAGCCGCACTGCTATCTTCCACACCATCCGGTGATTAAAGCATTCAACGAAAGTCCGAGTAGTGTTCGATGCGTCGTCTGGATTTTCGGTGAACGACATACAGCTAGTTGGACCCATCGTTCAAGGAGACCTACTGTCGATCCATATCAGATTCTAAACTTAGCAAATTGCGTTCGTTGCTGACGTTGAAAAAATGTATCGGCAGATCCAGTTGCATCCATCGTTCCACCAGTATCAACGCATCCTCTGGCGTTCAACTCCAGATCAACTGTTGCTTTTGCATACTCTCCATTCCTGACAACACGCACCATCCTAAAGATCGCCAAAGACGCATCCGAAGTGTATCCAGTCGCAGCCACGGTAGCTCAGAAGGATTTCTACTTGGATGACATCCTGTCTGGTGCCGACGACGTTGACTCCGCTATCCACCTACATATCCGCCATGTTTTCTGAAGCAGGGTTTCCGCTGCAAAAGTGGGCTTCAAACTCTTCTGGACTCCTCGCCGATATACCCGAAGACGATTTAGCCTTCACTTCGTACTATGACCTTCACCACAGCCAGTCCGTCTCCACCCTCGGACTCGTCTGGCAACCGAGAAGTGACATGAAGAGCTTCAAGGTTCAGCTACCGTTACCTGTTTCCGTTCTGACCAAGCGGAAGGTCATGTCGACAATAGTCGCTGTGCATGCAGCGGGACTGAAGACCGAAAACGGAGATCGCTCCGAGTGGGATCGTCCCCTTCCTCCACATTTCCAATGCGAGTGGAAGGCATTTCACGGCAATACATTGGCCAAATCGACATCATTTCAGTTACATTTCTTCTCCGATGCGTCTTAGAAGGCGTATGGGTCGTGCTGCTACATCTTATCGGAGTCCGCTAAAAACGTTCGAGTCCAGCTACTGACGTCCAAGTCAAAGGTGATTCCGTTGGCTAAGTCGCTATCTCAAAACCCACTGGAGTATTCTTCTGGACTGATTCGTCCACCGTCCTGCATTGGTTGGAATAATCACTGTTGCGATGGAAGATGTACGTTGCGAACTGCTTAGCAAACATTCAAGACGCTACCGAATCCTGCTACTGGAAACACGTTTCTGGAGTATCCAATCAATTCACTCTCCCGTGGCGTGAATCCAGTCGATATCAGAGACCATTCGCTCTGGTGGAACGGCCCAGAGCGGTTGTCCTTGTCATCATCGTCGTGGCCTGCAAGCAACAGGCCCACCCTAGAATCGCTTTGGATGCCCAAAGCCAGAACTAGAGTAACTATGCTAGCTACCATCGATGTGAAATTCTTCGATCAGCTGTTCAGCCGATATTCCAACTACAGCAAGCTTCGTCATTCGCCGCATACTGGATGGGATACTTCCGCGCTTTGCAAGCAACCACAAAGAAGATCTCTATTGAACCATTCGTTGCCTTGCCGACACACGTGAAGCAGATTTCGCATTATGCCGCATGTCTCAGCGAGAATCATTCTCCGAGGAATTGTCCGATCTCCTTGCCGGAGGACAAGTCACACCATCCTCATTGAAGTGGTTGAGACAACGTTGCTGTGTCCGAAGATGTGAAGTTTTCAATTGTACTTTCGTCGAAACACCCGATAGCTGGCCAATTATTACCACTTCATGCTGCTACATGCTGGCCCCCAGTTGATGCTCGCAACAATCCTCCAAAAATTCTGGGTAATTGGTGGGCGAAACCTAGTTCTTGACTGTGATGTACTACTAGTGTGACTAGTGATGTAATTCCATGAATTGGAGTTTCAAGAGTAGGAGAGATTTATTTATACACAGTGTTGAACAACCAAATAAGTTCAAGGTTGCCGGAATGATGAGTATTGTGCGAATTCGGACTATTTAACTATGTTATACCAGTACTACGTTAATTATGAATGAACTGAAACTACCCTATTTAATTATCTAAATCGCCCTAAATATACCCTATTTAATTATCACCAGCAAAAAGACGGAGAGAATCGAATTGCACTCATCCGCAATCTGTATCGTTATCCACTTGTAGGGGTTAATGTGCTATGAGGTTTAGATAGATAGGAGATAGAACTTTTTAGTGTATTTTAGGTTAGTACGAAATAAGCGAACATGGAAGCGACAGCGTATTGTCAAGTTTAGAGAAGTGATTAAGTGCTGTGCATGAACGATTTTTTGGTGATCCGAATGTCTTCTTAAGACGAGAAGCAAACGTTATTTCGTCAAGTGATCATAACCTGTGTGTTACGAGTACCCAAATGGGCACAAACGGTGTGCAAAGTGTGAAAAAGTACGATAAAAATCATCAGCGCAAAGTGAAGTTAACTTCTGGGCTGTCGATGGAAATTCCTTCGAAAAGGAATGGGCAAGCCCCATCATTACTTAGCAGCTAATGCTTGGTTCCGCTTGATTGATCTGGTGGTTGCATGAATGATTGGCAGATCTTCTTTACCGACTTGAAATGTAATGGTCGAGGATTTGTTTATCGTTTTTAATGTTCCTGACATGGGATTTGATCCTGAATTTTTGGGAAGAGCTGCTATTGCATAACGTTTGCATTAAAAAAATGAACAAAAATTGCCGATTTGTCATGGTTTTACCTTCACCCGCACTGAAGAAACTACCCAAGCAGCATCAATCATAGTAACCCATAAGTAAGCAGACAAAATTTGACAACTCTATCAGTCGAACTCTAACCGTGATGGCAAAAACAGTGAAGCAACTCCGTTCAGAATTGTGCGCGTTCAAAGAACGACACCCCACTGCGTCGAAAAAGGTACTTTGTAGATGCTGGATACGCCCGTTCCGGCATCTACAGCATCTTGGCACTATTAGACAACAAGGTAATAGTGGTAAGGTAAGTTGTAACTAGAAATTAGAAGAAAAATTAGTATTTTCCATTTAATTCCAACTACCTTTGCTTATCTTGACAGATACGCGTATTTCGTCTACAATGTGCAGACTTCTTCAGTGTCTCGTACTAATAACTCGACTGTTGACAGTACGAGACACTACAGAAGTCTGCACATTGTAGACGATATAGGCGTATTTGTCAAGATACGCAAAAGCAGTTGGAATTAAATGGAAAATACTAATTTTTCTTCTAATTTCTAGCTACAAGTATTCCACTAAACAGCTCAAACCCTAAAGGATTCAAGGTAAATTGGTCAGACGAGACAAAAGAAATACGATTTGGGTCTGATAGCATCCCAAGAAAATAGCGGCGAACCGGTGAAAATTTGATAAGGAGTGTTTGCGGTCTACAGTCTGTGATGACCGATTTGATTTTCACCGTCCATTTTTTTTGCCTCAAAACTCGACACGTCCGTACGCTGCAACACTAGTTTTCTGAATGCCGCTCAGTAAAACGGGATTTTATTGGCAGCTCACATTTATTCAAATCTTTACAAACACACACATACACACATCTTGAATAAACCTCTTCACTGAGAGCTGATCCTTACACATACTTTCGATCCATACCATTAGCTCAAAATAATGATTTGCACACAAACACAATGTAATATATTCGTATGCTTTTCGAAGCATTTTTGTTAGAACACAATTGGACTCTCGGCCTGCAAGGAATATAGTTCACTCTGAGAATCATTCCACATACTCGTTTGATTTATCAAAATATACATACCCTTATATCAAAATTCCTTGGTTTTCAACCAATCAGCTTTTTCCTTGAACATTCATATTAATCTTCACATTAAACCTCTTCAACCATCTATGTATCGATATACTATCGATGGCCGCCCAATACTATTAATTCACAGTAAACAGTAAACTAAACCGAGAAACGTCAATATATTTTTTTCTATGTTTTGATTCAATCTAGAGTTCGGTTCTAGATAACTAATTAGATTGTGTAATCTTATATACTGGTAAGTCGTTAATTTTAATTTTAATATATTCTTATAGTTTCAGCACTCATCAGCACATTACTACATGTTTTCTGCAGGAAGAGTCATGGTGTGGGGATATAAGGCCACATCCGGCGTTCGGAGAACTTGAGTTCATTGATAAAAGCATGCCTAGGTGTACATTAATTGTTATTTTATATATTCTCCGTGCGAGGAGTAACGATTATGATGTTGAAGGAGATGTTCGCTCATCACCATGAGGCACCAAGAGTGAACAACAATGTTTTTGGCTAGAATTGAAAGATATGAAGAGAAAGTTTTTGATAGTTCCGCTAGTGTGCGGCAGGCTTGGAAACATAGTAGATGTTTTAGGAAAATTGAGCGAAAAGGGCATGTGTACAGTGGTATTCGAACCAACGACATTTTTGCCTAACATCCCACTGCGGGGTAGGTTAAAGCACGGACTAAGTCCGCCACTTCAACAGGCAAAAAAATGTCCGGTTGGAAGACGCTCATGTACCACTGTGGCTTGTATAGTTATTCTAGCGATCTATTGTGTGCACTCTGTTTACTGATGCGCACATGGGAGAGGAACTCTCTCCTTTTTTGGGTTTGTTTTGATTCGCATCGACTGACGATCACTAAAGTTTTTTCTCGTCGTCTCCAACGTAGAGACCTCGGAGAGAAACACCGTGAAGCGATGCGATACTGGTCCCCACCAGTATAATTAATGGTACGAGTACCACTGTACACATGCCCTTTTCGCTCAATTTTCCTAAAACATCTACTATGTTTCCAAGCCTGCCGCACACTAGCGGAACTATCAAAAACTTTCTCTTCATATCTTTCAATTCTAGCCAAAAACATTGTTGTTCACTCTTGGTGCCTCATGGTGATGAGCGAACATCTCCTTCAACATCATGCCTAGGAGGTTTATTTGGACATTTTGAAGCGAATACAACCAGCGTCTGCACAAAAGCTAACGTTGGGGCGCAGATATACATGCCAACAAGACGGAGATCAAAAGCTCACCTCAAAGCTGGTTTTGCAGTGGTTCAAGGAAAAGCGTATCAAGGATATGGAGTGGCCAGCATGGACTCCTAAACTTAATCCAATCGAGCACCTCTGGTCAATTTTGAAAGTTAAGGTCAAAGAGTATAAACCAACAAGCATCCAGCAATTACGGCAGGTAATCTCAACTGAATGGGACAAAATCTCCCCGGAAACAACTGCTAAGCTTGTTGAGTAGATTCCATGACGGTTCCGAGCAGTTATAGAAGTCAAGTGGTCACACGAAGTACTATGAAGAAAGTGAATAATTTTTTTGGCTCAGGATGTACTAGCACACCGGTCCCAATCTCGGTCCCAAGCTTAATGAGTCGCCCCTAATAACGTAAATAACCAACACACCCTCAAATATTTTGTCAAAATAACATAGCGAATCAAAACAACAACAAAGATACTAGTACCGAAAGGTACCGAAACGCGCAAGAATTATTGCAAGGCGAAGAAAGCAAGGTGTACTTCAGACCTAAGGGTTCTACAACAGTGAACCAATTTCAAATCGCTATTTGCATATTGATTGTTGCTAAAACTATGTGAGCCAGCGGAGTGGATAACTTTTCTTGACCATCATATCTTAAATGCAAGAGATTTTGTTTTTATTTTGAACTCTCATGAACTGAACAACAATGAACCGTGTTTTAATTTCCTAGTGGTTTTATTAACTGGTGGGAAATCTAATTTTTCACTGAGGGTGGATACACTTTTTTTGCATACTGTATGCGGAGACGGTAGAAGAGGAGCAGTGATTGGCTGGCTTGGAAGAATTCATTTTGTGTGATGTATCTAAAGGATGTGATGATAGCATTTTGGTAGACAGAAAGTAATATAAGTATATCTTATTATCTACGAACAACTACATTTATGTACAAAATGTTGCTAAAAAAACGAGCGACTTTATGTAGGT
>JASCZW010017957.1:0-16237 GCA_034211315.2 Aedes japonicus
CATTTTGTTTGTCTCTGCTTCGTTGACACTGCAGGTCATCAACCTCCATCAACCAGAAATCGTATCAACATCACCTTAATTGATTCCTTGTTTGTTTGAAAATAAATTGATATTATTGTTTCTTTCATTGACTTCAATCAGACCGTTTATCATTACTCTGCTGTTCCAGGGTTTATTATTATTTTTCGTTCCCGCATCTTTAATTTTTGCGCCGAAAAAAATCTTTTTATCTGTATTTACTTTAACAAAAATCTGATAAAAAATCACTGCCCTTCACATTTTGTATAAAAAAAGAAAACAGATCTGTATATACGAGGTGTTAATGTTCTGGGGAAATCGAATCTGTTGTACTGGCCCGTGCTGACAGAGCACTAATCGACATGATATAATGGATATTTCTGATATTTATTTTGGTTTACTAAAGTTCCAGATGATAAAACATGGAATGGAATTAACAATAATGAACAATGCGATGCATGTACGATATTTCATTGATTTAACGTTTGGTTATGATGTTTATATTAGCGGTCGCTCTATCACCTTTCCCCTTTGACATCCATGATATCCTGTGTCGAAGGCGGTGTTTGGACTTATTCAGATTGACCATAACGAGAGAAAAGTCTTCTCTTCTTTAGTCTGCGGAATTAGTCAAAGTTGTAAATAGACTTTCTTGACGAAATGAATAGCTATCTTCCCAGCATGTGCTCGTTTGAAATACAGACATTTCTGACATCAACAATTTCGTTATTCTGATTCTTCACCTTGTTTCCCATGAATGATTTTAAAGCGTCATAGCTCACGAAAATCATTTTTTAAAAGCCTGTTCAAAGAGTTTTGGATATTTTTTATTCTTCAGGTTGAACTCACCAGCTTTTTGGAACAATATGGTGCGATAGTCAGAAACTGGGTCATTGAGATCAAATTAATGATGTTCTGTGGTTTACAAAGCACAGCGGTGCGTAAAAAGCCTCATCACCTGCGCTATTATCGAGTTCGGATTAACATTTCTCCTGCAGCTACTGCATATTTAACGCTACTTACACGAAGATGTTTCATCAAAGAAATCAAACCTTAAGTTGTCGGTGCTTTAAACCAATAATCCTCACAAAATTGGCAGGCTTTCTACATCAATGAGACTTCATGATTACGGATTTCACATTTCAGAATTCATAGCTTTTGAATAGAATATGTACATTCGCTTTTAACGATGGAGGCATCACTTAGTTTAAGAAGTGGATATGATGGCTGCGTCATTGGCTGATGACAACAACCTGCAAACCGTTGTCTCATTTAGTTCAGAACGATGAAATGACTTTGAGCTCTGAAAACCGTTCCATATTCCATTTTAAAACTGACTCCAATGACACCTTTTTGGTTGTAGATGGATGCAGAACTTTGTAATCTGGAATTTCTTGGGTCATTAAGCGCTGCAAGTAAGTAAATGCAGATACGTCATATCATTGTTCAGGTACATTTGCAGATTTTGCATGTGAACTTGCTCAAAAAAGTGAAATTAGCAAGTATATTCGATAATTGTCGATCAGGACAGTCGTTACGCAACCTTTTTGAAGATCGGTCAGAGCCAAAATTTATATTGAAATAACAAAAATTACTTTTGAAATAACTTTATGCTTCGCGCAGCAAAAATAACAATCAAAATCATATTCTACCTGCCCAAAATTCCTCTGCATAAATGCATTAAAACCTTCTTAATTCGAAGAATTGTGAAATCTAAACGAAATTCTGCAAAATTTGTAGACTAATCTCTTGGAACTTTGAAACAACCACTTCACCAGCGGAATACTTGAAAAAAATATTGAAGTAATAACTGGAAGATCCATATATGATAATCCTTGCAGCATCCTTCACAAAATTTAAAAAATTATTTTACAAAAAAACCCCTTTCAAATTTTTTAAGATAAGAATTAAATATATGAAGTTGTGGAATTCATACACACTGGCCATTCTTCGTAATTTCTCCAACAAAGAAAGAACTTTGTCAGAACTATTTCATAAGAATTATCAATGATTTTGTAGTTCTTTCAGGTGTCCCCAAGGGTTCGCTAAAATCATAAATCTTTGATATTTGTATCATAAGAAAGTCAAAAAAACTGCTTATGCTATGCATGAAGAACTCTGAAGAATCCCAGGAAGAATACATACAACCATCTGAAGAATACTATGGCGAAACGCCAGAAGGAATATCTAAAGCAATGTCTGAGAATCTTTGAAATTCTTATAATTTTCTTCAATTATTTCCAAAACATTATAAAGAAATCATTTGGAGCACACATACAAGTGACTTTTAGATTGTGATCTGTGGTAGTGTCAGTGTCAATTATTTTATTTCAGCTTATTAGGCCAAAAACAGCACACTACGAAAGAAAATAATGGATCCTAAACTGTACTCATATTTTGAGTTTGAGCGGACAAGCAGTTGCCAAAAAATCTTAAAAATCTTGGTTTTTCTCAAAATGCTTTAATACTTTACATACAGATATTCTGCGTGAAAAAAATGTTAAAAATCTGTGTCAATCTAGATAAATCTCGTGCATGTGGCAACCCCTGGCTGCTGCCCGGTGGCGTTTATTTTTTTTTTTTACGTTACCGTACGTTATTTTGATATGAGTGCATAGTCGCGTTACTGCGAAATGCAAACGTTAGTTAGGTTAATATACAACATTGAAATTGAGTCAGCTGTACTGATAGAATGTGCCCGAATCAGAACCAACCGATCGCACGTCCACGACGATCCACCACATGATGGAAGGAGCGGGAGTGATCAGTCAAGGCGTTCATTTGAAAGAAATTGTCGCTGATTGTCTCGCATAATTCCCATTTAGTCATGATCAGCCGTCGATTCTTACCGAGATAGAGTTGCAAATATTATAGGGGTCTGTGTTGTTTTGCTCAAATCGAAATATTTTCTTGTGGCAGAGACGGCTGGTTTGATTGGTTTGTTTTGTGCTGAGGAAAATAGCTAGTACATCAAATATGTCTTAAGCCACTCTTAAGAAAAAAGTTTTGCGTAAGGCGTACTTATTATAGCACGAAAATGTTTCGAGGCCTAAATATAAGTATGCATCATTTTTAAGTTCAGTATGATGTGTTCTGAATACGGAAATCGTAACATGAAATAATACATATCATACTATAAACCATGTTCCACCAATTAGTTTGCATTTGCTTGGATAGGTACTATGACTTTAAGTCTATATCTATGAGCGGTGGGAAAAACGTACATTACTTTAACTTCGCCATGAGCGTCATATAATTCACTTAATTATTATCATTTTCAAGGAAATCGGTTTCACACTTCTATATATAGGTATGATTTGGTGTTCGGATACATAACCATTTATGTACAATTCTTCTATATAAAGGGTGTCCCACATCAAATTGCATAATGGAAAAAATGCTATAGAAAATTACTTAGTTGACCGATCGTTTTCAAACTTTCAGGCAATGAAATATAACCCATTGGTAAGCTTTAAGCATATTTATTGCATTCAACTTCAATTCCACTGCCCTACGCTCGCACCTTACCATGGAAACTCGCTTGAATCGTAGTATTCAACATGCATGTAGTAGTGCAAATACTTTTTCGCTCTCATATGATAGTATTGGTGCATCATGAAGAAAACGGTCATGGTTACCAGTAATTTTAATTTTTCTTTGTGGATTATAGTGCATCCATTCAATTATTCCCTACAATATTCACATTTTTAAAAAAGCATAAAGCTTCAAAATAAGAATCATTTTTAAAGGTTAAGAGTCTGGGGCATAATTAGCAAGCTAAATATTAAGCCATCCATCTAGTTCAATACAAATATTGGTGAATTTTAAACGTTAATGTTCAGTTCTTATTTCAATCATAAACTACCGAATGAGTCCTGTACCCTGTCGAACGGGTACCCTGTCGATCACCTAAAGGTGTTTTTTTTGTCGAACACATAAGGGTTAATATGCAACTATGAGCCTGTGAAAAAAACTGCATCAAGTTTCGTTTTTTCCGCAGAGATATATCCATAACGAAAAGGGGGATCAAGTCAACCCAGACTCCCCTACCCCTGGCTCGTGCTTCTAACGAAACGGAAGGGAATGAAGCCTGTTTACCCTTTCTTTCCAAACAACAAATAAATCAACAAACAATTGCAAAGCAAATCAGAAACACACTCACCATCGGATTCGGAAGTATGACCGGGATTTTCAAACCAGTTGGGCCAGGTATAAGAACGTCATTTGTAAAGTCGGAAGATTCGCCGACAGATTCTTCTCCGGAACTTTTTTCGATGAAATTCAGCATCAGTTGACGGTGAAGTAAAAACACTATTTCACGGGTTTTCGAATGTCCACTATAAGGGATCAACAGCACTTCTTATCACACAACCTGTTCACGCAAAAATCCGCTTTTCTTCTTTTAGTAAGACGCGGCATTTTTTACTCCGTTAATCAAAACTTTTATCAGTTCAGCACACTCGCGAAAAACAGTTGCTGACAACACTGCGCTCTGCTACGCTACGCACAGCTGAGTGTAAATTAGAAACAAGCAAAACGCGCAGTTTTGAGACCGGTTGCTGAATTTTTACACCATTCTCGTTAATTAAACAGATTTTTCATCCACTGTCTTCAAGTGATAAATAATCTTTCAGTGAAAGTAAATAGTGTTCAGGTGGCTACGGATAGTGGAAATACATTTTTTGTGAGAAAATAATACGCAGATCCTGGCTTTTAAAAAGGTAAACAAAGACGACGAAAAATTACCTGCTCTGTGGAAATGAGCACTTGTTGATCAATTCAGAGTGTTTTCAGTAAAATAAACAGTGTGAACTGATTCAATATTGTGTTCTGCTGTCTTATTAGCAGTATGGCAATGATTCACTGCAGGTAAGTGGATTAATTTGCCATATTTTGTTGAGCAATCCCAAAGTGTGCATGTGTGGATGAGGAAGCCATCGCTCCTACCATAAAGGGATTCCATCGTGTATGTCCTTAACTCCACTCATTAGGTTCTGTACAACACCTGGCGGCAGCTTCTTCTGTACTGAAACACACTTTTTTCATGTTTTCCCAAGATTTGATCTCCTTGGGATGCTTCCATAGCGCCTGTTTCATAATAACCCAGTATTTTTCGATGGGCCTTAGTTCCGGTGCGTGGGGGGTTCATGTCTTTGGTTGCGAAAGTGACCCCGTTGGCTTCGTACCTCTCCAGGACAACATTTTAATAGTGTCATGAAGCTAGATCTGGCCAGAAGATCGTTGTTTTAACAGAGGAAGCAGACGCTTTTGTAGAAACTTCTTGAGGTAGATCTCCCGTTTACAGTCCCGGTAGTCCCGAACGGCGCATTACGTTTTCCCACATGAGCAGATAACTTGCAAAATCAAGTATTTCTTGCCAAACTTTGAAAGTTTGTGTTTCCTTACTTCCTACGGAATATCAAACTTGTGCTGGGCGGTGACGAACAGTAGCCCGGAAGCTGCCGAAAGTCGACCCTGATGTTAGTCTCATCATCCATGATGAGACAATGAGACTTCGTCAGCATCTGGGTGTACAGTTTCCGGACCCGTGACTTAACCATTATATGTTTGTTGTGTATTAATAGCCTGCGCATTCGACATTTGTTTCAAGCATTCGCATGCGAGACCTGAAAAGTAAAGGTAGTGTTTCTATTGCTCTTCATTCGGCTCAGTTTAAAGACTTCGGTTCACCGTTTCCCTGGCTTTGGTATACAAGAAAGTGGCGACGAGGACAACCAAATAAATTTGAGCTAGGATTGGTGCTAAATCTTCCGTACGATAGGACCAAGTGCCGGCAGTTTGTTAAGTACTTTTAGGAAGTTTCCGTGCGGCGGCTAGCGATTTGTAGGTACAACTACTATATCCTGGCAAGACGAAGTGATTTCGGCGTGTCTTTATCACGGTGTGGTCACATTTTTCGTTTTTTGGGGTTGATTTTTGACTAGACGACGATATCATCCAATATCATCCGGAGGTAGAATTCTAGCTGAAAATAATTCACTAGGCGAGCTCGGAAATCTCCTAAACAAAAACATAAAAAAAAACGTTGGCAAAGGTCAAAAGCGTTGTCGGTACTGATTGGAAACGTCGGCGCGATGGCGCATAGGTCTCAACTGAGAGTGGTGAGGGATTCCCGGTGACAACCACACGCAGACATGTGGTGATTCTCAACAAAAGTGATCCAAATGTTCCGGAGAAACAAAAACCAAGTGGAGTGGTTTCGATCAGGTCGAATTACAACGCAGCGATGACATCAATGGAGGGTCCGGCGAGTGAAGTCAATGAATTAAACAGGAAGAGAAAACATAACGACATCCAAGGGGACAAAGATGATTTAAAAAATCGAGAAGAATACCCTAGAAGATCCAAACGAATCAAGAAAACGAAAAGATTGGCGGAATTTAGCTACGATTAGCGATAAGGAATTATCGTTTCGAATTTTTGTTTACCTTATATATTTTAAACCTTTTTTTTATTACTAATTTGAAGATTTTATATTAATATGAATGAATTATAATAGGTAAATTGACAAAGGTCAAATGGAGATCTCTCTTTAAAAGGGGAAGAACTGTTGTGTATTAATAGCCTGCGCATTCGACATGCGCTTTCGATGAACGTATAAACTGTATGTACTGTAACTGTGTATAAACTCTTTCATTGTTTTATTTCAATATGTAATCGGCTTCGAGCTAAAGTGAAATAAACAAATCAAGCATTCGTATGCGAGACCTGAAAAGCAAAGGTAGTGTTTCTATTGCTCTTCATTCGGTCAGTTAAGAGACTTCGGTTCACCGTTCCCGTGGCTTTGGAATACAAGAAAATGTTGTCGTTCGTTACGATTTGGGGCCTTCTGCACTTTGTACGTATGCAGTTCCTCCCGGTCCTTTGCTCTCTGAACGAAAGACTTGGACAAATTCAACATTTCGGCCACATCCCTTACCGCAGTATTGGGATTCCGCTTATACGCTTTCATGACAAGTTTGTGATTACTAATAAAACATCCGCATAAACATTCCGACCGCATTTCTCCTTCTGTTTGATGTAATGTTTAATCACACAACTAACCGTTGACCGCACGATTCCGAGTTGTTTTCCGATGTCCCGATGAGAGAGTTGAAGATTTTCTAGGTGCTTGCGAAAAATCAATTCGTGACGTTTTGGGTGACACCATTTTTTCCAATTTTCGAAAAACTGACAGCGATAAAAATACAACAAAAGTAAAAACATTCTAAACTATGTAGAAGGAGATGTTCGCTCATCACCATGAGGCACCAAGAGTGAACATTAATGTTTTTGGCTAGAATGAAAGATGTGAAGAGAAAGTCTTGAAAGTTCCGTCAGTGTGTGGCAAGCTGGATATAGAACAGATGTTTTTATTTAGGAAAATTGAGCGAAAGGGCATGTATCCAAGAGCCTCATGGTGATGAGCGAACATCTCCTTCTACATCATAATCGTTACTCCACGCAAGGAGAATACATAACATAACAATTAATGTATATTCTAAACTAATTCTACTCAATTTTCAAGAAAAAATACCCAATGGGAAAAAGGGTGGAAAACCTGTTTGTATGAATTCATGACATATGGATATAAAATCAGAAGAATTGAAGAGCATTTATTATCTTAAAAAATAGATAATATCCAATGACTTAAATTCATAGAAAAACCCCTTATGATACAATTTTTTTTCAGCGTTGCAATGTTCTGGGAGTTCCTGTAATGTGCCGATGTGTTGACTGTCCAATTTTTTATTTTCTGCTGAGGCTGGCAACCAGGCAATGCATATTGGCAAGGCTGCTGGTATCATATTTTTATAAGCTAAACGGTCAAAAGTGTGTCTCAGTGTGTTACACATGTGGTATGGATTGAAAATCGAAGTGCCGCTGTTAGGAATAATATTCGTCTAGTGTGTAAGACATCATGGTTGTCACACTGTTCTAAGTGACTTACCTTAGATCTGGAATCATCTTTCCTGAAGCAGATGAAATTTCGTCATTATTATTTACTTTTTGACAATGTTTCGATGTTCCGATGAAATACTAAATAATATGCATGGTAAATAAAAAGAAATGTAGCATTTTGCCCTTTTCACTCTTGTTGGCTTATGAATGATTATTTATGTCTGTTAATAGAATGTTAGTTTTTGAATTATTAATATTTAGATGAAAAAGGAAAAACATTCGTATATGATCCTTTTTAAAAAAAACGTCAAAAACCTTGCTATCCTTTCAAATACATAACGTGGGTTGAATGAACATGACGATGTATAAATGCGTAGCTGGAAATAGTATAAAAAATATTGTGAACGGATGTAATAATATAAAATGATAATAGCAATTCTATTTGTTATGTCTGCATGTCTAAAAGTTCCTGCTGCAATTGTAGACGAACTTGCGTATCCATCTTGAACCTGAAAGTTTAGACAATGAATTATAGTGTCGAGGGAAATAAATAATTTAAAATTATTATCCAATCGTTGGGAGTTCCATGAATGATCTGAATTATAAATATACCGTATAAAAAATAGTATAACTAAAACTTCGATGTGCTGCTGCGTTTCATGGCGGAGTTTAAGGCCGGTCTTTGCCGTCCAGCGTCAAGCAGGTCCTGTCACCCATTATGAACACAATTGGCTCAGACACGGCTGCCCTCGACTGACGCTTCAAAAGTAATGCAACGTGTAGGTGGATTCACCACTCGGAGGCAGGTTATTGTATGAAAAATCGCTACAATCAGTCCATTTTTTAATTCAATACATCACCAGATGAACCTCCGATGGCAAGCATCAAACGCTATACCGCTCATAAAATCGCAGAATATTGCGCAGAGGAAGCGATGGGGTACGGTCCATACCGCTTTGACAGAAATTGAGTGTCAGAAGGTTGTCTGGTCAGATAAATATTTCTTCAAACTTTTCTCATCAATCAGGGGGTGTACTTGTTTGCTTGGATTGCTTGCTCCCTGATGCATGCTGGCAGAGCTTAAAAATATCATATTCAATTCTCAAACTGCTCCCTGACTGAGTTAAAATATTAGTCATCACGCACTGTTCCTTGCGAACATGAACTAAACACAAATTTGCCTTCATGAATCTCTTGTGCAACTCGTCAACTTGTTTTGTGTTGCTTTACTTTGATCATTCATTCGTTCCAGAAATCAGTGAATGTACGTAAGTGCAAACAACTCATTCAATTTCAACGTTCTACCGTGAAGACGAACGAACAGTCATTCATTTGGAGAATCAATGAAGGGAAAAAACCAAAACTTCTCGAATCGATCCTGCAAATGCCTTTTCTCGAACAAATGCCCCACAAACTCTGTAGCGATTTCGGCCATTTGGCCTTTTGGCTTCCTTTGCCTTCAGCCATGTTCGGGAATACTTGAAATCCTGTGGCAAACAAAAAAATCACACACGAACGCGAAAATGAATGACTGGTTACCAGAACATTCAGTCAAGCAACCAAAATCTCTTGAGGCTTGAATAGCCGTGTGCTTTGCTGTGGTGTGAATGAGTTGTATGGAACACGAGGACAACGGAATGACTGAGCATAGCAAAATAGTAAACACGAATATATTGCGTGACTGATAGAACGAAATGAAGGGAGCGAAAATTGTACCTACTGAATATTTTTTTTACTCATCGTTCACGACGGGTGTCATTTTTTTCGAGCTCTGCATGTTGGTTGATCGGTTATGGTCTAGGTCCTTTGAAGATAAAAAGAGGTGGCGTCGGTGGTGTAGTGGTAAGCGTGACTGCTACTTGGCTGGGTTCAACCCCAGTCGACGTCAGTGGTTTTTCTGAGGCGAAAAAATCTGGTCACGTATTCCTTCGGAAGGGAAGTAAAGCCGTTGGTCCGGCTCATATTCATGAATCCAGGTGGTGGAGTCGTCTCCCTGGCGTCAGTGATTGCCACCATGTGAGGAAACAGGCCGACGGAAAATAAATAAATTAAAAAAAAGGTAAAAATAATGGTCAGTGCTGCAGAGATACGTTGAATGAGAGCAGTTCACTGCGAAATGTTATCATTTTAATCAGGTGCTGTCTATGATGCGGTTGACTTCAAGAATGGAACGGTATCTTTCAAGATAATAAAATTCCAATCCTCACAGGTAAATCCATGGAAATTGATACGAGGACTACGCAGAAGATTTTGATCACCTTGTATTTATCCAGAATTTATATTATTGAACCTTGGTGCTTTTCCTGACAGAAAAAAGTTCCCGGAAATAAAAACGGACCGTGAACTAGTTAAAGTTTTCAGGATTTTTCCTTTTAAAAGTTGCTTAGTTCATGATTACGTGATTCACTTCACGGTGCATTTTTGCTTGTACTCGAATTCATGACTGCAGTTCACGGATGTGGGGTCGGATTTTTTTTCTGTGCATTATCTTCGGCCTAGAAGAAGTTGGAGAAAACTTTAATCGATGAAGGGTACAAAATTCCGCAGCTCAATTCCTATAGGACACTGAAAATTTATTTTCGTAAAGTTGCTTTCATGCATTTCGTAAACATGGATTTTGTACATAGAACTAATGTCTCGTATATTGTATGAAACATTCATAATGCTTTTGTCTGGTGAAATACTATTATTACAACTTTTTGTAAAATGCACGAATTGAACTTCGTGATGACCAGCCAATCGCTGTTTCTTTTTATACCGTACTCATGCATGATGGTGTTTCTGCTGGTATGGGCAGGAATAATTTATCAAACCTAAAATAAACATTAAAGCGCTGTCGAGAGCTATAACTTCATGCGCATTAATCAAACATGTTCTCACGCATCAGCGTGGCCTAGTGAGATCAACCACGGATTCAGATTCAGCACTTTCCAAATATTCAGGTTCGAACCCCATGCCAGAAACATTAAAAAACCCCTGGACAACTCCACGTGGTTACGCGTTTTTGTCAATTACATTTTGAGTCAATAAAGAAGATCTGTCATTCCTTCATGCAACCACCAGAGAGACGTTTCTTTTTAATTTGTGACCAAGTATTCGTAGCTCTTTGTATTGTTTTCGTACAATGTACGAATGTTCTTTCTGTGTCAACAAAAGCTTTGTGCTTTTAAGAGTTGCGCGTGTGTTATTTCTTACGAATGTATCTTCATAAAAAGAACAAACCAGTTTCGTTGCAGAAAACAACGAATGGATTTGTGAGTATTACCTTCGATTTTGTAATATAAACTTAAATTAACTTTCAGTGGATTAATGCCATTCTTGATCTATCTGCATCAAATCGTTACTTATAAATTGGTGTTTGTTCCAGCAAGACTCAAACCGGCCTAGATCATCAGAGTGCCCACTCCAACATTTCTCGATACTTATTGTGGCTTTTCGCGTCTTATATCCTGTCAACAGTTAGTTGATCCATCTAAATTAAATTTCTTTTCATCGCTAAGCACCACATTTTTGCACGCTTTTTCCCAGAATTGTTACTTTTCTGCTAATGCCAATCTTGCTTTTCTATGTCGAGGCAATAAGCAAGGAACGGGCACACTTTTCCCATATTTGGTATGATTATCAGTGCTTAAATTTTGTTTCACTAGATGTTTGGACACGGGAAGATTCAATTCCTTCCTGATATCACCCGGAGAAAGCCTACGATTGATTACCATGCGTTTAATTTTCAATTTCACGACATTATGTACCACCGTTTTGCTCCTTCCTATTCTGCTTGCGATCTCACGGATTGTTAGTCCATTTTCACGATGGGCCTGAATTTTTCCGCTCTCAAATTCTGAAAGAGTGGTCGATTTTGAGGATTTTCTGAAATCCACATAATATACATAATTTGAAAATTCTGCATATTATTGAGTGCAAGAAATTGATCGGTATCGGCAAACCTAGGAAAAGTTTGTAGTATATAATCGCCCATCGCTTGTTTTTATTATTTTGACAGCGCTCAGCCTGTTCGTTCGCACACAGACTGACAGTTGTTTATGAAATTTGAAATTTGAGCGAAAGAAAATTAAACAATTCGCCATGTTTCATGTGCAGAATAACATTTGAAATATTCCTTCAAGCACTTAACAAATTTGTCAGTTTTGCTGCAGCTAGTGCCATCTCATTGCACGTCAAAACATCGTGTCAATATCGGGGGGCGTGTGGCAAATGTTGACATGATATTTTGACATACTAGCAGAAGCAGCAACTTCGTCACATCAGTGAGCACCTCAACTAAGTGAACTACGTGGCATTAGTGAGCAAGCGATTGCTAACGCTTGCGATTACTAGCGATTCGAAAATTTACACAAAATATCAATCAATTTTGTTCTTGCTTAAACGTTTGTCTGCGCTGTAGTTGTTGTGATGTATACATAGAACTGATGTCAACTTTGCACATGTTAAAGAATAGGTTGACTGTGCTGAGAACTGTCGTAAATAATCAAATTATACAAAAACACCAAAACATTTTTTTTGTATTGATTTTCAGCTTTATCTATCAGTGGATGTAATCTTCAAAATTGTCTCATATTTACTTTTGTTAACTTTCTTTTGGTAGTTTGTTGATCCCTTCGTTGCTTTAAGGGTTGATATACAGTTAGAACGAGAAAAAAAAGTCATTTATGAAAAAACAAATTCAAGGGGAAGTTCTTACTCAACTCATTCGAAACTTTTTACAATTATAAATGTATCCATGTAGTATACAAAAATTATTTTTTCCATTTTTCAACAAAATGGCAGCCGTTAGAGTACGTTGAAAAAGTTGTTGTATTTTGCTTGTGCCGGCTATCCTGGTCGCAATTTTGATATGAAACCTGCTTATCCAAAAAAATTACATTAATTACATTTACATTTAGTCATGAATCGAAAAAAAGGAAAATAAAATTTGCCCTTGTGACGTAACTTTTTTGAAAAAATTCTCATTTTTTCCTCTTTTTTATCACATTTTTCCATATTTAATAATAAAATATTGCAATAATTTTTAATTCGTAAAGAAGAAAAAACTATAATAAAGAAATTCTATAAGTTTCAGCTTGATCGAATAATCAGTTTTCGAGTTATCACCGGCATAAACTCCAGAAATGCAGTTTTGAGCAACACACAACAGAAAATAGGTCCTTCGGTCAAGCGTCTCTATAAACCTGCTGCGCGCGAAAAAGGTTTCTTCGAAAAACGATGAACAGAAACACTTGGAGTTCGAATTTCGGAAAAAAGGTTTCAGGAGCGAATACGGGAAATTTACTAACTTTTTATACAAAAAAAGAATTTTTTGGTCATTCTTACTGTATATTCCCCCTTAAAAGGTCATTCAATAAGTTTGTAAGTTATTCAAAAAAAGTTTTGGGTCTGTGTTCTAGGAATTGGTTTTACTCGAGTGTAACAAGTTTTAAATTTCCTATCGATTGCTTTTTAATATGCTTCTTGATAAATTTGCTATTGATTCATTCTTTGCCAAAGATAATGGTTTTTTTAACGATAGGCCTGATAAAAACAGAAAAAAAACAGAATATTCCATTACCTATCACCAATTTGTAAAGTGCAAATCTGAATTAAAAAATATCGATTTTTTTCAAACTTTCGTTATATTTGAGCATCGAATTTTTGTACTTTAAATAATCGATGTGGCTGCATCGATTATATTTTCTATAATGCCCATTCTTAAACTGTGTTGTAAACGAGAGATGACAAAACTGAAAGACAGAAGTTTTGTGTAAATAAAAAAAATTTAAAGAATTGCAAACTTTCACTTTCGAAGGAAGACGTATTTAGAGATGTTTCGTTTCAGAAAATCCTCAGCGCTATCGCTTAACCGAGTTGTCACTTGCTGGATCGTACTGAATCTAAATTTAACCCAATTTCTTAACATATATGGGACAACTATGCATCGGGTATACTTGTGGGTAATGAATGTAGAAGAGCGCTTTCGATTTCAATTATAAAACTCGGTTTATTTCATCGTCGAGTTCTGCCTTGTTGTTTGTCAAAGAATTCAATCAATTCAGCTCATTCAATAGGAACCATGGTCAAAAATATGCAAATACAAAAAGGCGGAAACTTTTCTGTTAGAAATAAAAAGGCGCTTTGGTGCAGTTTTCGTGTGTATCATGCAATATAGAAATTGTTGCGTGGTGGATGTTGCAGAGATGATGGTGATGCTACATACACACAAAGGTTTTTTTTTGCACGGGGGATACGTTCCACTTTTAGTATGGAACCGTGAAAAAAAAAGACCAAACAGAGTTGATAAATTCACATGCTTAAACATTTTATATTGCTTCGATTTTGTTTGTATGCCTTATCCTTTCATGCCATGGTCAAAATACAGTTGAAAATTTTGAGTATTTACACAAAAAATTGTGATTTTTTTTGGAAAACTGTCATATGATTACTTTCGACCCAAAACGCAAAATGTGATTCGAACTAGTTCGATAAGTTGTTCCGTTCTGGAGTTATCGGCAAAAACAAACTGTGTAAAAAAAACCGTGCAAAAAATAAACATTAGTCTATATTGTCATCTTCTCACAAAACCATAACTGAATTCGCGTGGTTCCAGCTGGTTCCCAAATTTTCCATTTCCCTGGGGCCAATAGAAACCTGCTATAAGGAGGCCAGGGGTTCCTAATCTTATCGTCATGTAACTATTGTTAACGGATCGCAAAACCATCAAGTTTCATACCCATGGTTCGGTCGGTAAGCAATTTGCGTGACATAATTAATAGATGTTCCCCAAATAACTAATTGTACAAGAATTGACAAGGAATAAGAAAGAAAAAACATTTTCCATTAACCTAACGCGTTCCGCTTTGAACCTGAGTAACTTAGTTTAGCCATCGATTATCACACAGAACGAATTCTCCTTACATGTTTATTTGGTTCAACAGAACTAATATTTATCAATGCTTAGTCATACATGAGCTATTAATAAGTGTAACCAATAATTATCCAGTACGTATAAAATAATTGCATCCCCACTGAAACAACGGCCTTTAAGGTTTCAATCTCGTGCTATGCATCTTGAGTAGACACGAGACCAACTTGATGACAATGAGTAAGTGATTGTTGCTCTACGCGCCAGACACCAACGCTGAACAGGCAAATGCTCCTCGTCTGAAAAATGTTCACATCAAAAGTTGGTCACGAAAACAATCGCATAACAGGAACAAATTGATGGACATCCAGTTGGTTTAAATCTGCTAATTATCTCATTCTAAAGGGTGTTCTGATCAAAATTTGGTCAAACAGTAATGTGTGAGTCGATCAAAGTTTTTATTAATAAGTCAAATTGTTTTTCTTTTTCAAGTTCAGTTAATACCGAATACAGGAGAAATATTCAGCTAAGCTTCCTTTTTACCGAATGCGAATTGCCGGGTCTAACACCTGTCATAAGATTTTGTACAGTCTCCTTGTCCACTTAATTCTCCGCCAGCTTGCCATGAACTGTTTCTCGCTCACAACAGCTTTTTGAGTCTTCTTAAGGTTCCACTTGACGATGGCCCAATATTGTTCGATTGGGTGGAGCTCTGGCATGTTGGGAGGGTTCTTGTCCTTGGGCGCCACTTTGAACGTTGTTGGCCGCATACCACTTCATGGCCTTTTTCCATTATGGCAAGATGCCAAATTCGGCCAAAATAGAACGGAACGGAAAGGTAGTAGTCGTTTTTTACGCACTCGCTCAGATAAACTTCCTGGTTGACGGTTCCGGTCGCAATGTAAACGTTGCTCTTCAAGCCACAGGTACAGATGGCCCGCCACACCAGATATTTCTTCGCAAACTTTGACAGTTTAATGTGCTTGAAAATATCTGCCACCTTTCTCCGTCCAGTTGCCGTGTAAAATTCTTGTCTAGGAAGCTGTTTAAAGTCTGCCTTGACGTAAGTTTCATCTTCCTGTACCACGCAATCAAACTTCGTCAGCATCGTCGTGTAACACTTTCGCGATCGTGCTTTGCCGACGTGTTTTGTTTATCGTCGCGATTAGGAGTCACCACTTTCTTGTTAGTCGTCAGTCCAGCTCGTTGTTTAGCTCCATCCACGGTTGAAGGCGACACTCCCAGCTTCTTTGCGACAGCGGGCAACTCTTTTTGTTGTCGCTATGGCCTCCGGCTTTCGATTTTTCCCCGATCCATCTTTTCTGGCTGTCGACAAACGTTCACCAAACACTTTTAATACGTTGGCTACAGTTGATTAAACCACATTCAACCATTTTGCCAACTTGGCGTGAGAGCAGTTTGGATTTTCGCCATGTACGTGCAAAATTTGGATGCGTTGCTTCT
>JASCZW010017958.1:0-16230 GCA_034211315.2 Aedes japonicus
ATATAGACTGTTTCAGAAATTATAATCACACTTTCAAAATATTTAAATTGTGTTATTTTTTTGAAGATTTTAATTTTTTTACTAGGCAAATTATATCAGCACTGGTGGGAGCGACCCCGGTGTAGTGGTTAACATCCATACCTATCACGCCAAAGTCACGAGTTCGAATCTCACCTCCGGACAAGTTTCGAAAATGCCTAAAACGTATTTGAGTAACTAAAACGGGATATAAACCAGCCCAGGGCTTAAAATCCCCAAGGAATTAAAAAATATCAGCGCTGGTGTTTTACATAACATGTTACTCTTCTTCAAAAAATATCTTTAATTATAACCAAGACATCTCCTTTTCCTCGAAAATGACCCATAAGCTTCTGCACAGTTGCACTTCCCACCATTTTCACCACTTTTGTCCAATCCTTTTCAAATGTTTCGATGTCATCCGCTGGTTTTACAAAATTCCGTCGTTCTGCTTTGGTCAAAGCCCAGAAAGTCCCGATTGGCCGTGCCTCCGGGACATTTTGGCTTTCGTATCATTCTACACTGAAAAGTATTTCCAGTAAATTAACTTTCACTTGTTTCGTAAACATGGATATTTGTGCATAGAACAAATATCTCGTTAATTGTATGAAAGATTCATATTGCTTGTTATCTGGTGAAATGCTATAATAACTCTGTGTTGTACAATGCACGAAATGAATTTCGTAAAGACCCGCTAATCGCAGCGTTTTCTATCGTACAATGGTTGTGACTTCATACTCATTAACCAAGTAACTTCCACATGTTCCCATGGCCTAGTGAGATCAACCACGGATTCAAAAACAGCTCTTTCCGAAATTTCAGTATCAAACCCCATGTCAGAAAAATAAAAACTATGAGCAACTCCTCGTGGTTACGTTTTTCTTTCAAATTTCGAGTAGATATAGTAAATCTGGCAATCATTCTTTCAATCACTAGAGCGACATTCATTTCCATTTGTTCCAACTCATTCGTAGCTGTTTGTATATTGTTGTCGTACAATGTACGAATGTTCTTTTTAAGTCAACAAACGCTTTGTACTTTTGACAGTTGAAAGTTTGGCATTAAATACGTAGGTTGCTACATATATGGTACAAATCAGTTTCGCTTCAGAAATCAACGAATTCGTGATTCGTGAGCACTACCTTCGATTTCGTAAAATTTATGAAATTTAATTTTCAGTGTAGTCCCAAGTAACATTGCCAAAACCACACAGCTTTATTAAGTTTTATTAAAGTTTTATGAAAGCCACTAGAAATCAATTTGGTTTTATTATGGCAGTAAGAGGTGCCAATAGGTTTAAAATTTTAGTCAGGTTTATGAGAATCTACACAGCTTTTTTACAACGATCTTAAAACCTTTTCTTCAAAAATTTCTTTCACTTCTATCAAAGGTTTTATTTCGACTTTATGAACTCGTAAAATGTGGTTTGGAAATGACGCTTTGGGACTTCTCCAAATTATTTTAATATGGTCAGTTGAAAATGCCTTTTCACACCATTTTGTCTCGAGTAAACGCATTAAACGGCAAACTGGCATTAAAAAAAAGTCACCAAATGACCAAACAGTTTTATAGTAGCCATTGCGAAAATTAATTGGATATTTGGCAAAACTGTGATATTCTCCAATCGCCATATTGATATATAAGAAATAATTGAAATGTGAAAATATACCAAATTTTAAATATAATGCAAATGAACTGTAGATCAGAGACCAATTTTGACATTCATTTAGATAACCTTATTGAATTCCATAAATTTGCTGGAAATTCATGATTCATTTATCGAATATATTTGTTTCAATTTTGTTTTTGTTGAAGTAAACTCTCATAAACTCCGTGGCGCATTTGTGTTCGGCTCTTATCGTTCTAATATTAACCACAAAATCTAAATGCGCATATGATTTGGAGCATGATACGCTATAAAAAAACTCAATTTGTTTGGATATTTTACTATCAAACAAAACATCCTGCAACCCTAGAACTTTTTCTTAGATATTAATCATTGTTAAATGAATCAGAACAGCAGAGAGTTGAACAAAGCGAGAACAAAAAAATCAACGACGACATCACAGTGAAGTTTGACAGCTGTGGCTATTTGGCCCTATGCTGATTCTGATGGCAGCCAAAGGGTTTTATGAAGGTTCTCAAGTGGCTCATCACTAGAATATTTTAGGAATCTTTATGGTCTTGTAAAGGTTTTATTAATTTGTTTTCACAATCGTCTGTAGAGTGGGCCACTTTGTACACATTTCGGCTTTAAAGAAGCATGGAAGAGGTGTTGGTGGACAAAACTGTTTTGAATGTAGTTTTTTCAACAAACCGGAAGGAGTGCAATACGGCAGGAAAAAAAACTAAAATTTTCACTTGAGGTGTGTCCGTGGCGTAACGACATGATTCCAAATCAGGCCAAAATATGACAGAACTATCATGCTGCTTGATCATCGGTAATAAACGCTTCTGGAGGCATTCCTTGATGTACTTTTATCCCTGTCCTTGCCTCGTACAGTGAAGTGTTGTGGTCCTTGAAGGGTTTTATAATCCGATTTCACATCTAGATATTTCTACACAAAATTGTATCATATAGTTTCCGGCTTTCAGCTTCACAGACCCGGCCTGAATTGAGTTCCGTTTGGATCTTTTTTGCTTCCGGTATGTTTTGAAAGCTGCTGTTTTGCACGCATCACATTAGACGGCGAGGTCCCTATATTTTTCGCCACATCTCGAACGGAAGCCGATAGATTCTGCTGATAGGCATCCCTGATCTTCTTGTCAATAGCAGGACTCACAGGACCGGATTTCTGACCACTACTCGGTGCTTCTTTGGAATGCATATTTTGAGAACACTAACATGATGTGCTACTCTAATGTTAAGCGTGTATAATATAAAAAAATCAATGTCTAACACTTGTGTAGTTTTAATAAAATGAAAACTAAGTGCGTCCATACTTTCTAGAGCTGTCTTTAAGTATAAACGAAATTTTATTTTCATTTCAGTAATCATATAAAATTATTCAATTAAATGTTTTGCTGTGGACATATTGAGGATGACGACACATGTGTACACCAAATTCGTCCCTGCGTAGCCGACTTTTACTCTCATATTTCATTTATTGGGATCAAGCTTAGTTTCGACCCCTTTACCAGAAATCACCCAGCTCCATACACATTCAACTATGACGCATTGAATAAGTAGTTGTGAACTGACATCACTTCATTTTTGCTTCAGTATAATTATGTGGTGAGTACACCAACTTTCCAAAAAGTGAAATACTCAAATCGATAACCGAACCCAGCAGCATAGTCCTGCACCGACAGGGCTAGGGGGAAGGCCCAAAGTTGAAACCTTAATCACCAATTTTGAATCCCTCATCAATCACCGGACTCGATCACACTTGTCAATTGCAGTGAGGTCTCAATGTTCCCCGTGCCCTTGACGGCTTCGTTATTACATCATCCTCATACATAGCTGAAAGGATTGACTACTGAGGAGTTAATAGAATAGGCTTCCATTGTTAGGGCAGCAATGCTTTGTCCCAGTCAGTAGGTATTCTACAGCCGATCGTCCGAAAAAGGTTAACGAGGATAGATCACATGCCAGCTGCTCCGTGCAATTTGCATTGTTTGCCGAACTGGCTTTGTTCTTCTACACATTTTTAGTCTCTACGCCGAAGCAAGTTTATTTGAAAAGAAATGGGTGCGTTCAAGGTATCACCTCTGCTGTTGACTGTCAATTACCCCGTACTTGCTAACGCGTGATCTCTCTCAGTTGGCCGCTTGTTTGCCTTCCTACAAGGTGTCAATTTTCGCTTATTTTCTTTGAAGGTAACTTCCGACGACGGAATCGGAAGTCTTGTTACTCAAACCAAGCCACAGCCACTCCCGATCCATCCGATCGTTGACCTCGACCATAAGTCTCCCAACACATCGCAGCAGCAATCGCCGATCGTGACTTGGCAGAACGAAAAAAGATGTCTTCCCATCATCAACAAAGCACACACACACACACGACATGTCAAACAGGAAAGAAATGGCATGGTATTCTAATGTGAATGTCATCTTCACGACGAGCAGCTCGTCAGAGAAGTCCATTTTCCTGAGGAGTGCTGCTGTTTGCATAAAGTAGAATGCAAAGAGGATCTTCTCCCCCACCGCCCAGTGCAAACTCAATATTGACCCTGACCAGATAAAATATTCCCAATCACACACACATAGACACATCCTCCACATACAATCTATTGTTGATCTGTTTGCTTGATCGCGAAGGAGTTTGAGGAGGAGGAGTAGGAGAAAGGCCGGTAGCGAACATGAACCAATAAGTGCCTCCGACCTTCCGTTAAATAAAACAGCAATGACTTCGACAACGGCGACGGATGAATACAGCACTCAGGTATTTTTGCATACATTTTCATAAATTTGTTATTGTTCGGTTTAATGAACTTCTGCTGGCTGCGCCTAAGGCGAAGAGACAGAGGATTCTAATGATGCTCCTCCTCGCGCAGTTGACATAAGGGAACGCAAATAAAATGCGCATGCTCATGTAGCCCATTTCAACTGCATCGTTCTGTTTAACATAAGCTTGCTATGGTGATTGGATGGCCGCAGAATCGAATGGCTTCCGCTTCAAGTGGTGCCCAGTGGAGATATTGACATTGGGAAAAGGCACAAGAGGGAAGATTCTCTCAATTACAGCGAAAACGCATAGTTCTGCGCGTTCGGACACAAATGGCATCAAATGGGCACTTGGCATTCGACAGGCTGTGGATTTATGGCTTACAATGTCCCCGCTGTCCGCCGCCGCCCGAGAGGTCAAGATTCTCCGAGCGGAATTCTTCATCTAAAGTGTTTTTAAAGCACTCCACAGTCCATGGGAATAGGTGACATAACTCCATTTGCTTGCGGTGATAGCTCTGAATCCAGGTCAACGCAACTCTCCGTGCAGTCAACAGCGGTCAACACAGATTCCACGGATTCCGCTAATCGCTAATCATCGGCAATCTAGATCGCGTAGTGTGTCATACCCGTTCGTTCGTTCGTTCGGTTGATATGCCTACATTCTGCCTACAGTATCAAATCAAGTCAAGTCGGTCGCTCGCCGGAGGACAGTTGTTAAAAGATGGTTGTCATTTTTTCTCATCTGCGAGCAATTCTTTCCGCGTGTTGCGATTTTTAAATGTTTCTACGTCTTCCTCCGCCCTAGCGCGATCAAGTTCCCAGCGACGTCGAACGTCGGGGAATCGAGTGCGCGTAAATTATTAATGAACCTGCTCTCGGATCGGAGCCACGAGGTGTGTCTCAAGTTTGATTAATTGTCACTTTAAGCCGAGCACATTCTAGTACTGCACGCCGAGCACATCAGATGTAACTGTCAGCGTCGATGGCGGTGGCGACCTAGTGTGACACATTCCACCCTCTCTTGAAAAGCATATTTTCTCGCTTCGCCACTCATCGCCGGTCGTCGCGGACAAGCGTGACATAATAATAATGCTTAAGAGCGGTTGAGGTGCGCAAATGTTCGCACACCAATTTGCGCCTTGTTGCGATCTGTTGCGATCGCTCCTTACCGGGAATCTTGATCGTCATCTGGTTGGTCGGTTTGTAATGGAGAAAATTTCTAAACGAAATTGAAATCTTTTACAATCTAAGCGTTGTCATGGTGGTGATTTCAGCTCCAGTAGCAGTTGATGGCAACCGACTGGGACGAGGGGAAAGCGTGAATTTTAAAGCGTGTGAACGGGCCCCGATAGAGATAGCAATCGCTTGTTGAGGCTTTCTTCTGCTTGGTTTCGTTCGATTTATGGACGAGGACGGTGGCGATGGAGAATGGCGACACCGTAGACAGCGATGCGATAAGAAGTGCAATTTCGCCAGATGTTGCCGTATCGAACCACTTTTGCCGATTTGAGAGGTACGTTTAGTAGAAAAGCCATCGCAGTTGCCTTCCGTAACAATGAATGGCACGAAATTGCGAGCGTGGATTATCAGATATGCAATAAAAAGCACCGGATTGTGGATTAGAGGTCGTAAAACGTGACGGAATCAATCAAATGTATACGGGGAATTTATAGGAGGTAAAGTAGGGCTGCATCAGCGCATGGAGAAGTTAACCTTCATTTATGTTTAATTTATTTTTTTGACGTAGGGCTACATTCGAAATACGAAAATTTGTAGCGTCACGAAAAGTGGTCAGGTTTTAAAATGTTAATTACTAAGTCATATCACGGTCGATTTTCCAAATTTTGGCACCAATCGATCGTGATATTTTCTACGCGTTGATTCCAATATTCAAACTATTGTTTTATAATATTCAACTATTAAAATTGATGCAAATATAAAGTTATGTCTTAAAATGCTAATATTTCAAAGTAAATTCACTAAATGTACTGTACTTTCGTACCACAAACTACAAATTTATGTAAGGAACGTCTCATATGCACCAATTGAGGATATATAAGGAGTACATAGGTACATATATAAGGGATATTGCGGTTTTTTGCAATAGATCACAAAATTATCCTTGTTAATGGATCTACATTGAATATTCCTAAAACTTCCGTAGTTTCGAATTCCAAGGTGGGAGTACTGGGGGAACGTGGACATGGCATGCGGCATACCAAAATTCATGATTTAGTAAAACTAGGTCATCAAAAGACCTTTTGAGGATTTATGGGCATACTGGCCACTAAAGAAGTCCGAGTTCCTCCGGAAAAGTGGCCCTATTCAAATCTTTTCCAAAACCTGGCCTGCGACATGTCAAACGTCAGGATTTAGCAAAATAAATAGTGTCTGACCATACTGGTCACTAAAAAAGCTCTTGCGGGATCCGAGTTCCTCCAGGAAAGAGGCCATATTCAAATCGTTACCGAAACCTCGCTTGCGGCTTATCAAACTTCTTGATTTTGCAAAACTTTGTTTACGTGGACATTCTGAGGGTATCTGAGAATTCCTAACTATACTGGCCTTTTAGGAAGCTCATGCGGGATCTAAGTTCCTTCGGAAAAGAGGCCATATTCAAATCTTTTCCACAAGAGGACGGACGGATTTCAGTGAAGCGAGGTCTACTTTGTTCAATATATCCTACAAGCATAGGCAGTGCGATAAAGTTTCCTGGATTCTTCGTTTTTTCCATTTCTCTCATTTACTTGGTTCAAATTAAGGTAAACACAGTGTAGTTTTGTTTTATTTTAATTTATTTTATATATTCTTTTTAAGTTTCACTTATGGAATACTGAAAAAAAAGGAGTTTTTCTTAAAAAAAAAATCAATTTGGGTTGAAAAAAAAAACAGTGACAAAATAAAGTGCCCACTTCAATAATCGATATGTTTTCGATAAGTTTCCATTGGAAGACCCCTCGATTGTTTATGTTTTGATATTTTGACATGTTTTGAAGCAAACGGCTCAACCTGGTGCATTTGTATACGTGATCGTATTTGATTCAATTGAAAAAAATGGATAACGCAGTGCTTTCGAAAGCAATTCCCTTGTGTATCCAAAAATTGGTCGTTCGTGATGTGCAAAACGGTGAATCGCACCGGGCTGTCGCTAAGAAGTACAGTATCAGTAAGGCAGCGGTTGGCAAAATTCTTCTGAAGCTTAAAACGTTTGAATCAGTGGAATCAGCAGGAAGCGGAAAACGGATGCGAGAACGGACACCAAGATCATGCGCGAAGTCAAAAAGAACCCGAAGGTAACTGTCCGCGAGATCCAGGAAACCCTTCAGTTATCAGTTTCCGGTCGGAACTGTTCGTCGCCGTCTCGTAGCACAGGGGTTGAATAGCAAACTTGCCCGGAAGCGCCCATTTATCAGCAAGGCAAACAAAGCCAAACGGCTTAAGTTTGCTAAGGAGCATGCTGATAAGCCCCTAGAGTTCTGGAATACGGTTCTCTGGGCGGACGAATCAAAGTTCGAGCTGTTTAACCGCAAGCGGCTGGTTCGTGTTTGGTGCAGATCGGGAGAGGAGCTTCAGGAGCGCCACATCCAAGGCACGATGAAGCATGGAGGAGGAATTGTGATGGTCTGGGGGTGTTTTTCGTGGGGTGGAGTGGTAAGCTTTGAGAAAATCGACGGGATAATGACGGCAGATTCTTACATCAACATCCTGCGAGAAAATCTGGAGATTTCGCTGATCCAGACGGGCCTTGAAGAGAAGTTCGTATTCTAGCAGGACAACGACCCGAAGCATACTTCCAAGAAGACTAAGTCTTTCTTCCGGTCTTGTCGGATCAAACCGCTGGAATGGCCTCCACAAAGCCCGGACCTCAATCCCATCGAGAATTTGTGGGCGATTCTCGATGCCAGGGTTGACAAAACTGGTGTTACCAATAAAAATAACTATTTTGAAGCCCTGGAGCGCGCCTGGGAAGAGCTAGATCCACAGCACCTAAAGAACCTGGTCGAGAGCATGTCGAAGCGCCTGCAGGAGGTCCTGAAGGCCAAAGGAGGACACATCAATTATTGAAATGCTTTTATTCTACTTTAATTTATGTTTTCTGTAGCTTAAATGAAGTGGGCACTTTATTTTGTCACTGTTATTTTTTCAACGCAAATTGATTTTTTTTCTTTAAGTAAAACTCCTTTTTTTTTGCAGTATTCCATAAGTGAAACTTAAAAAGAATATAAAAAATAAGATAATAAAAATAAATACAGTGTGTTTACTTTAATTTGAACCAAGTAAATGAGAGAAATTGAAAAAACGATGAGGTGGGCACTTTATTTTGCCTATCAGTGTATGGTAAGATATTCAAAGAATGTGCTCCGTAGACAAAGTTGTGCAAAATCATGAAATTTTATACGTCGCAAGTCAGCTTTTGAAAACAATTTGAATTTGGACACTTTTCTGGAGGAACTCGGATCCCGCAAGATCACTCCAAGCGGTTAGTATGGTCAGACACCCTAAGAATGTCCTCTGAAGACTATGTTTGGCAAAAGTCATGCAGTTTGAAATGTCGTAAGTCAGGTTTTGGAAAAGATTTGAATATGGAAGCTTTTTCGAAGGAACTCGGATCCCGCAAGGGTCTCTCAAAGTTGCCGGTATGGTCAGAACTCCTCAAAACGTCTTTTCATGACCTATTTTTGCAAAATCAAGAAGTTTGATGTGTCGCAAGCCAGGGTTTGGAAAATATTTGAATATGGCCACTTTCCCGTAGGAACTCGGATTCCGCAGGGCCTCCGTAAGTGGTCAGTATGGTCAGATATCCTCAAAATGTCTTTTCATGACCTATTTTTAAAAAATCATAAATTTTGATGTGTCGCAAGCCAGGTTTTGGCTACTATTTGAATATGGCCACTTTTTCGGAAGACTTTACGGTGACCGTAAGTGACCAGTATGGTCAGGCACCCTCAGAATGTCCTCTAAAGACTTATTTTTGCAAAATCATGAAGTTTGATTTGTCGCAAGCCAGGTTTTGGAAAAGATTTGAATATGGCCACTTTTCCGGAGGAATTTACTCGGATTCAGCAGGGGCTCTTTTAGTGACCAGTATGGTCAGAAATCCTCAAAAGGTCTTCTGATGGCCGTTTCAACCAGATTAGGCACTATCACATGGAGCTAAAAGCAGGTTGTAACAGGCTTTTCCCAAGATATTTGACCAAAGATGTATGGCCTACCTGAATCCAATGGATTACTTTGTCTGGTCCATTCTTGTGCCCAGAGCCTGAATTAAGCCACACACATTAATGGATCATTTAGAAACCAGTTCAACCAAAACCTGGGATGCCATATCTATGGAGAAACTATCGGCCATTGTCGAAGATTTCTCAAAGCGATTGAAGGCATGTGCAATAGCCAGAAGAGGACATTTTGAGACATTAGTGTATCTACCTTTTCCATAAATACATTATTATTCAATATACGATTTATCCCTTGGAAGGACTGGCCAATAGGCTGCAATAGGCTCAGGAAGAATTCTTGGTCAAGACCTGAAGAGTCAGTACTATGGTGGAAAAATCACATCAAGTAGTGATTTTACAGTTCAATCTTAGTCATTACTTTTTCATAACTCACAATATCATTGTATTTGATAATATTGTTTTATTGATTTTACTTCGTAGATGATTAGAACATTACTTTATTTTATATCCATTTGTCTTCACCTTTAAATCAAATCTTCCCTGTTTTCCTAACTTAGAAGCAATAGTTTTAAGGCCAGGGACAATAAAAGCGGATTGCTGTTATAAAATCAGCATCAAGCAGCAAATAGTGATTATGGCAACAGTAAATTAATATAAATAAACATATATATATATATATATATATATATATATATATATATATATATATATATATATATATATATACATATTTATATATATATATATATATATATATATATATATATATATATAAATATAGATATGTAACAAACTTTTCCGTGTAGCCTTAAATCAAGATCCCTGAAAACGATCGAAAACGTGCTTCAGCACGGAACCACAGAACTCAACTCTTTAACACTCTACAACATTTCTTGCATTTCAGGACCAACCGAATGAAGATCATATGTAATAGCAAAGATACGAATGCTTGTAGTATTTTTTATGTACATAAATATATACACTATTATATAAATATGTCATGGGATTAGGAGGGACCATCAGGGCACCCGATTGAAGCATTCTGGATGGGTAGAGTGTGAATGCCAACTCCCCATTACTTACAGTTTGTGAATAGAGGGCTGACTCGTCTCAGACTCATAAAGGCTCTGAATTATCCCGCGAAGCATTTGAACTTGTGTGGTTGCTGCCGAGCATTTGTCGTACTTGAAACTCAAGCTTAAGCTCCCCGTTTGAAATTGATGTCACCTCCCACCTTCTGCATAAGTGAAACACCTGACTAATTGTATCATTTACTTCTTCTACGAACTCCATAGAAGCTTCTTTAGTGGAACGGATGCCGCCAGGATTGAAGTTGAAACTTCCTTTTGTAATTTTAAGATTTGTTTAGTGTGTCATTCTATTATGTCGCTTGATATTTGGAACGCTAAGTCAGGTGCTGGGCCTTATTTTTTTCATCTTTATTCCTACCATCATCAAACAAACGGAAGCGGTTCTTCTTCCTCATCTTCGATGTCGTTCTCGTTCACAACATTCCGTTATTGAGCTGGTTCTCACTGTCCAAATCACTGCTGGTATCGATAGTCAACAATTCTTCACTTCAAGATTTAAAAACTAATTTTTATGATGAATGACACTAATTCTTGTGAAACATGCTTATGTGAACTGTCATGTTGTTTGTGTATTAGTGCAATTCTATTATTGTATTCATTGACACGTTTCATGCCAAATTTTACATCACGAGATATTTTCCTGAGTTGGTACCCTCTGGATTATGGAAGTTAAATTAGTCTTCAACTCGGGGTTGCATAGGCTGAACACTTACCACTAGACAACGGACAACGCACAACCACCAGAAGACCAGTAAGACAGTTTCTGAGTTGCGAAAAGTTCTACCGACCAGATTTTCAAAATACTTAATGATGCAACGAATGCGGTCGAGAATCCTTCAAATGTCGTTCATGGAACTCAATAAGCTAAATCATACAATTTGACACGTTGAATCCAAGTTTCAAAGGCCTTAAAGTGGCCACTTGCCACTTTTTTGACATAGGACTACGTCATTGTATTCTATAGTGGGGTGTAATTAAAAAAAAAACTATCGAATTGCGACCGTCACGAAAAGTTGTCAGAATTTGAGCGTTCATCTCAACCGTTTCTTCAAAATTTGGCATTTTTTTTAGCATCAATCGAATGTACATATTTCTATGCTATGATTTATATATTTAAAATAATTTTTTTTTTCACTTACACTAATGAAAATAACGCCATTGTAAAATGATGTCTTGTAACTACGTTTTGCAGAGTAAATTTATTAAATGTACAGTATTTTTCCCTATCACAGACTTCAAATGATAGTAAGGGACTTCATTCGTTCAACAATAACGAAGCTGTGCCGAGCGGTAATGAGCCAGTATTGAATTGACAGCTGGCAGTGACAAGCACCTCGTCCAATATTAGTAAATAAGTGGCAGGTCCAAAATAGATCGATTAAGCATGGATTATTGAAAATCCGCCTTTTTTAGGACAACCTATTTGATTTTCTTAGCAAAAGAGTTTGTTTGATTTAAAATTATCAAGCATACCGGTTCAAATTCTTGTTAATTGGCAGCCAGCGGTGGTAGAAATAGTTTCAGCTTTCCTTTCGTCGCATACCTTAAATCTTGTGTACAATTTCCAACACAGCTCGGATATTTTTAACGGTCTCTATTTAATTTCGAAGTGCAAGCTTATGGCAAGAGCTGCATACCAAATAGAAATTTTACAAATGGCAACCGTCATGTCATATTTAAGGAGACATAGATTTAAATATTCAGTAGACATTGCTACGTAGTCCTAAAGGGCGATACGGTCAAAATTTGGTCAATATCAACTTGACGTATTTCTTTCAATTTTGCATTTAAAAAACCTGAACACCCCTCATTTTGAAGGTGTGTGTGTGTAGAATGTTGCTCTTATTTTGATTTTGGAATTCACTCTTCAGTTGTCAAAATGCCGTCCAAGCAAGAAGAGCAGCGTATCAAAATTTTGCTCGCGCATCGCGAAAATCCGAGCTACTCGCACGCAAAGTTGGCAAAATCGCTAAAAGTTGCCAAATCAACCGTTACAAATGTAATTAAAGTGTTTGGGGAACGTTTGTCGACAGCCAAGAAGTCTGGATCGAGGGAAATCGAAAACCGGAAGCCGCTGAGACGACAAAGAGAGTTGCCGGTAGTTTCAAGCGAAACTCTAACCTATCTCTCCGAGATGCCGCAAATAAGCTGGGTGTATCGTCTACAACCGTGCATCGAGCCAAAACGAGCCGGACTATCGACTTACAAGAAGGTAGTGACTCCAAATCGCGATGATAAACAAAATACGCCGGCCAAAGCGCGATCCCGGAGGCTGTACACGACGATGCTGACGAAGTTTGACTGCGTGGTAATGGACGACGAAACCTACGTCAAAGCCGACTACAAGCAGCTTCCGGGACAGGAGTTTTATACGGCAAAAGGAAGGGGAAAGGTAGCAGATATTTTCAAGCACACGAAACTGTCAAATTCGCAAAGAAATATCTGGTTTGGCAAGCCATCTGTACCTGTGGCTGAAAAGCAGCATTTTCATAGCTTCCGGGACTGTCAACCAAGAAATTTACGTGAAAGAGTGTTTGAATAAACGTCTGCTGCCTTTCCTGAAGAAACACGGTTGTTTCGTACTGTTTTGGCCGGATTTGGCATCTTGCCATTACGGTAAAAAGGCCATGGAGTGGTACGCCGCCAACAACGTGCAGGTGGTTCCAAGGACAAGAACCCTCCCAACACGCCAGAGCTCCGCCCAATTGAGAAATACTGGGCTATTGTCAAGCGGAACCTAAAGAAGACCAAAAACTGCTAAGGACGAGCAGCAGTTCAAGGCAAACTGGCTTTCTGCGGCGAAGAAGGTGGACAAGGTGGCTGTACAAAATCTGATGGCAGGGTCAAGCGTAAGGCCCGGCAATTCGGATTTGGAAAAGCGGAAGCCTAACTGAATATTTTTACTGAATTTTATACTAATTGAACTTGAAAAAGAAATTTAATTTGATTTTTAAATAAACGATTTCACCGATTTACACGCGTTTTCCCTTGATCAAATTTTGACCGTATCACCCTTTACGTCTGCTTTGCGTTCAAGTAGGGTGTCCCTTGTAATTTTTCCGGATCTGAACAATGCAACCAAGAACTTCAAGTGGCCATTCTAGCGGGGGAATCAGATCTTTGACTACCTTGGAATGTGACCCGCAATCTTCGAAATATCCTCTAATGAACTTGTTTTGCAATACAGGTATACCTCGATAGTACGTACATCAACTTTCTCACTTCAAATCGCAATTGCTTAAAAACTACAGGTTGTATCTGAAATCTAGTATAACCAAAAGAAAGAGGAACCTTTTGCTCTTTTTGTTGGTTGTTGACACGATTAGATTTCAGATCAATCTGTAGTTTTTATGCATTTGCGATTTGAAATCAGAAAGTTGATGTACGTACTATCGAGGTATACCTGTATCATGATGTTGGAGACGTTGCAAGTCAGGTTTCAGAATCGATCCAAATGTGACCATATCGCAAGGGGAATCAGATCTCCGGAATACGCCGTAAATGTGGCCAATGTGAGCAAAAATACTCACAATGTCCTCCGATGAACTTTTTTCGCAAATTAATGAGGTGTGAAAGGCTAAAAGGTTTTTTGTACTTTTCTGACGAGGAACATCAGCACAAAGAAAAAGAAAGCAAAGAGAACACTTTTTCCATTTATTGTTACTCGTAAACTCAAGAGTATTCTTTGAATGTAAGAGTATCTTGTATTCATTTTAAAATTTAAATTTCTGTCCTTGAGACCGACACATGCAAGCGTCCTTTAGCACATAAGAATAAGTTGAAAGAGATGAGAAATTACATTCAATCAAACACATTTTTCGTCGAATTGCGTATGTGTCAGTTTCAGAAGACATAATTTTACACGAAATCTTTCTTTACGTTCCTCGACGTTTTACAAACATAAATTACGTTTCGTGTAAAATTCATAATTTCTAAGTGTGTAGGTTGTAAAAAAAATGTAAACAGTAAGGATGCTCTTGTGGTAACTAACAAGAGTGCGTGGTTTATTTCAAAAGATTACAAAAATTGGTTCAAATCTTCAAATCATAACGCAATATGTAAGCACGATCACAGATAATTAATTTTAAAAAAATGAACAAAAACAAAACCCGCATAATATATATAAATATATTTCATATTGTATTAAAACAAGTATACAACACATCGATGTTTCAAATTCAATCAAATTGTTTATAACTGTCAAAGCAAAACATCAAGGTTTCATCCTAGTATCAGACTTGTTGCAAACCAGTTAAAAAACCTTCAATGTGACTCTCTTGAGTCACAATCAAGTGCTGCAACCAATTGTAACAGATATGTATTGCTTTGGCAGTAAACTAAGCATATCGTTTGATAGCTGAAACTTATATCAATAGATGTGGGCATATATTTTGAAGTTCGGTGAAGAGTCGCCCTGCAGCGAAAGATTGTGATTGTTGGCGGAGTGAGGAGTCGAAAAAATGTTTGCTAATAAGAAGCAGACCAGCACCGTGCAGAGAACAGCCCTTCGCTGATCAGAAGTCACCAACAAAGCCAACACACATACGTGCTTCGCCTATGTACATGTCTGATTTCATATTCCATGGGCTCTCTATCAAAGTTAGTTTTATCTATTAGTTGGTTTAATTCGTGGCGAGTGCATGCAGATAAATACGAACTAGTATCGAACAATTTTCTTCACACTTCTTCGACTGAACAAGCTACGTATCAGTTTGGAGGCCGTTCCTGGGTGAGACCTGTCCTGATGACTAACATATTGACTAACACCTATTGCAAGTAACACCACATACGTGCACCTGGCTTTGGTGGTGAAATTTAAATTTCCAAACTCCCGAAAGTGCTCTAAAGATTTACAATCTTCTCAAATCGCCAAACGTGTTACCGTTACTCCAAATGACGTTCGGTAATGCTAACATGCGAGGGCTCATTGTAAGCGAAAGTAACCTCTAGGCACGGGCGTGATTGATACAAAACATTGCGAAATGGGTTGTGGATCTTCAGTTGAGCCACCCTCTCAACTCTCGGATTTAAGATGCTTCAATTTTTTTCGCTGAAACGATTGTTGCCAGCATGCCAGTTTCTCAACAAAATAACATCATTGCACGGCCAATAGGTCTGTTGAGATTACCTCCTTCTCTATTTGGGCATTTCAAGCATTACAGCTGGTCACAATTGCAGTCATATTGCTACTTCTCAACTTAGTTTTCTAAATGCAACTTCCACAGTTATTAATTGAGAGCTTTCGGTGCCGGGTAACATTTTTGCATTGGTCCTTGATTGTGTGGCAAGTACTGATCATTACTCTGGGAGTCAAGAAATTTTCCTCAACGAAAAATTCCTAGACCAGCACCGAGAACCGAACTCAGCCGCCTCAGCATGGGTGTTGCTTTGTAGTCGCGCCTTTACGGGCTGGGTTCATGGAGGACCAAACACATTGCAAAATTGGGTAACACAGTCAGAAAGAAGCAAAACACCGCGGGTTCAAGAAAAGGGCGTGGCCTCATTCATTCGACTGCTCCAAGGGATCCTATTGAGAAAGCAGAAGTTTGGGTAAA
>JASCZW010017959.1:0-16234 GCA_034211315.2 Aedes japonicus
TAGTTATAGATGATGAGTTTCAAATATTTTATGAATATTTTCCTTCTCTCTTTTTATTTAATGATCCATAATACCATCAGATAAAAACCGGGTTCGCCTACACCTTTAGCAGAGATACACTCCCATACCACCACCCCACCTCCACCATGTTTTCTGTCCGTTGCTTTTAGATTCAGCTCATCATTCGGCTCCGCAAACAGACCTTCGACCATCTGAGCCAAATATGTTGAATTTCGACTCATCTACGAATACAACATCTTCCCAATAAGATGTTGGGGTGTTCTCGTGCTGTTTAGCAAGTCAAATGTGAAGTTTTTTATTTTTCTGGCTGATGAACGGTTTCTTCCTAGGCACCCTTGCATTAGAAGTTGTTCCTTCTTAGCACATTACGGACTGTTTCCGGGCAAACCTTCACTTTATTTTGCTGATTAAGTTCTTTCGTGATGTTTCGCAGAAGATTTCGGATTTTCTCTAATTTTTCTCATCACAAAGCGTTCATCTTGCGGTGTCAGTTTTTTCTGTTCACATTCCTTGGTGCATTGACGATCCTTTTCTCCTCTAAAAATCGTTTTATGATGTACTGGACGGTTGATCTTGGTCTTTTCACCAAGTTTGATATTTCTTGGAGGGATTTTCCGTCTTGTGGTGCGTGATGACGTGAGCTCTCGCTCTACAATAGCAGGTATGTTTGCCTTTCCTCGCCATTGTGACCGTAAACTACAAACATAACGAAAATCACTATGTAAAATCAACCCGTTCCGTACTTACAGCATGTATTTACCTAACAAGGTCAACCAACAATGAAAACCGCTGATAAATTGGAGCACTTTACCGAAAACCACGGCTGTACGAATACGGTTTGTGTATATTTTCAGTGTTTACAAGATAAATCAACGCGCATCCGCACATTAAAGACAATTTGACTGAGTTATGAACTAGTACCATTGAATGGTAAAGACCACTGCTATTACATAGACGCATAACCTCGAAATAATAATATTGAAAACATGAATGAGAGAGAGTTGTTTAAATTCGCTACTAGTGTACGAATATAAAATTGAATCACTGTAAGTCAGTGTAGATAAGCGTCTACCCTGTTGACCATTCTCTATCTGGCGTATCACAAACGATGTGAAGCAAGTCAAGTTGGTTGTCGTCGAGCGTTTTGGCAAAAATCCGTGCTGGTCCTCTGAGATGACCACGATAAAATTGCCACACACAAAATTGATTCGCAAAATTCGAGTTTTCATCCGATTGCCATCAAGTTTTCAGGGATTAAGAAATAACTATTAAACTTCATTTTACCATTTTACTCGTATTTCATTTACAGTCCATACGCAAATGCCCGCACCTTGGCCTTAACCCCGGCCATAAGATTCTGCACAACCTGTGAATCAACCGTTTTTTGCATGTAAACCCATACTTTCTTCAGTTCCTCGACTGTCTTCACTACCTTAGGTCGTTTAAGAAGGTGCTGCTTCATAATCGCCCAGTACTTCTCGATGGGGCGGAGCTCCGGAGTGTTGGGAGGGTTGAACATTTTCGGCACGAAATTGACCTTATTGTCCGCATACCACTTCAGCACGCCCTTGGAGTAGTGGCATGAGGCCAAATCCGGCCAGAAGATTGTTGGGACGTTGTGGGCCTTCAGGAGAGGAAGCAGCCGCTTCTGGAGGCACTCTTTTATGTACGCCTGTCCGTTCATCGTGTCCTGGGTCACGAAAGGTGCACTCCGCTTCCCGCACGTGCAGATGGCTTGCCAAACCAGGAATTTCTTCGCAAATTTGGACATCTTCTGAGTGCGGACATGCTCCGGAACGCTGAACTTATCCTTGGCCGTGAAAAACAGGTTGCCGGGGATCTGTTTGAAGTCGGCCTTCACATATGTTTCGTCGTCCATGATGCAGCATTCAACTTTCGTCAGCACGTTGAGGTACAACTTCCTGGCACGGGTTTTGGCAGACTTGTTCTGCTTCTCGTCGCGATTAGGGGCCTTTTGTACCTCGAACGTTCGAATCCCAGCCTTAGTTTTGGCCTTCTGGACAAAACTTCGGCTTAGGTGCAGCTTCTTAGCCACATCCCGAACGGAGGTTGCCGGATTTCGGTTGAAGGCCCCAACTACGCGGTTGTGATTTTTGGTGTTGTACGGAATACTTTTTCCTTCACTTCTGGGCTTCCGATCGGTGGTCAACCGTTCCTCGAACCGCTTAATCACTCGCGACACCGTGGAATTCACGATTCCCAACGTTTTAGCGATGGAACGATGCGAGAGATCCTTGTTCTCGTGATGAATGCGCAAGATTTTATCACGCACGAGCTGTTCTTTCGACTCCATTTCCGCGAGTTTTGATCACAGGACTTTAAAACTTGCAGGATGTAAATAATGCACTATGAACTAAATCCACCCAAATTTTTATTAAATTCTACCCAACGGTTAAAAAGTTAGAGCAATTTCATAGTGTGGCAATTTCATCGTGGACACCCTTCAATGTGTGTAACACCGAACAAGCTTCTGGAGAGCGATCACTTCAAACAGCTTAGAAACAGCGCCTAATGCAGCTATACCTCGATAGTTCGATACGGTTCGCTTACTACCTTTCTTGAGAGCTGGGAAATCGTACGACTGTTTCCAGCAGTTTGGGAATACACCAGTAACCAAGGAGAGGTTAAATACAGTTGTTAATTCTGTTGCAAGTGTATCCGCACAGTGTTTCAGCACAAGCGGATCCAGTGGACGAATTGCAGCTCAGATGCAGAAAGTCGAGGAACATTTCTGGTGACGGCGACTATTTTCTGAGGGTCAAGGTGTTTGTTAGTGAAAACACTGCTTAATTGAGAGCGGAAAAGGTTGGCAATGTCCGTGGTGGAATCAGCTTCTAGCGTATTTCTTGTATTTCTAAATTACCGTCAGGATAAGCCTCTTTTCAGCCAACAAAACTGTGTAGTAACATGTATATCATTCAGGGTTGTCATCCGAATATCATGTTACTGCATGTTTCAAAAAAATTTCGAAGAATATTCTTCTGAGTGTGGTATGTCACGAACGGGATCTTCTTGGTTTCGAGCATAATCTTTCCGTTTAACGAGACTGAATTCGTGGTTAAAAAACGGCCCGTCGAACGACAATTTCTCAACCTTAATTTGCTGAGCGTCAGAGTGAAACATGTTAATCGGTTTCGTAATGTAACACAATCAGAATCAATAGAGCATTTCTCTGCCGTATGAGCAAATGACTGAACTCGACCCTCTCCGATTTGGATGAAACTTTGCACATGTCTTCGGAATTGGTGACGATGGATTTTCCGCGGGTTAAGGGAATTTTTTGACTCAAGACAAATTTTTCAAAAAGGCGTATGTGTTTTGTCATGCGTATTTTTCAAAAAATCATTACTTGAAAACCGTTGGTTGTAATAAAATTGCGTCTGAGAAGAAGTTGTAGTTAATTAATTTCACTTTATGAAAAAAATATGTACACTGTAAAAAAAACATTCTTCAAAAAAATCAAAAATTAAACTTAAAAATCAAATAGCAAATCTGCCCAACGAACGATTTTTATAAAAAAAAAATTCAAAAAGGCTTTGAGTCATAAAATAAAAAAAAGAATGTTATGTTTCTACCTGAACAAAATACGCTTGCACACTAACATGAATACTAATTATTTTTGTTTCGGGTTATCGCTGTAAGTAAAAGCAGCAAATTTTGTCGTGTTACCTACAGTAAATATCATTAATCAGTTTGTGTAGTATTCTCGGTAGTAAAAAGTATATTGTAGAAAATTTTATGTTCAATTTGAAAAAAATACTTTTGAAGATGGACAATCCCGACTAACTTTTGAAAAAGGGATATTTTCATAGAAAAAACCATTTTTTCGACATTACTTTCAAATTATCTCCAAAACGGGTACATATAGAATGTTGCTCACCACAAGCATTTTTGTTTATTGGTTATTTATGCAAAAACAACAAGTTTGAAAAAAATTGAATTTTTCTTACTTCTAAGAACTTTTTAATCTTAAGTTGCTCCATCGTAAAACAACTTTTATTCTTTTTCTTATGACTTAAAATCGTTTTGAAAAAAAAATTATAAAAATCGTACGTTGGACAGATTTGCTAATTGATTTTTAAGTTTATTTTTGATTTTTTTGAAGAAAAAAATATTTTTTTACAGTGTACATATTTTTTTCATAAAGTGAAATTAATTAACTACAACTTCTTCTCAGACGCAATTTTATTACAACCAACGGTTTTCGAGTTATGAATTTTTGAAAAATGCGGATGACAAAACACATACGCCCTTTTGAAAAAAATGTCTTGAGTCAAAAAATTCCCTTAAACCGCGGAAAATCCATCGTCACCAATTCCGAAGACATGTGCAAAGTTTCATCCAAATCGGAGAAGGTCGTGCAAGATTTTGACATTTTCCGGCTGATTTCATCTGGAAACGCTCAATAATAAGAAACCGTTGACGAAGAAAATTGTTTATGTATTCATTTTTTTTCTTTTCTATGAGAAGGTTTGCCAACTCCCGGCGTGACCCTTCCATGTTGAAAACTCACAACTATCCTGACGGTAATTAAGAAATACATGATTTACAGCAATGTTGTGTTCAGCAAAATTGTAGCATTTATCAAATCAAACAGCTCTGTAGAACATAGCAGGCTGGTAGAAGTTTAAAATGCATGACTTTGAGTCGAAAAACGATTTTTTACTATAATTCGGACTCATCGCAGTATACCATGGTAACCGTTATCATGACATCGAGCATATTGTCTGGCCATGCACATTATATCAATTGGCGAAATCCGACTTGTGTGATTCCCTCAGGACCCGAGGAAAACAACCTACTAAACCAATTAGAAACGTTCTGTCCTGCCGCGATCTCGAATATTTGAAATTAATCTATGATTTCCTAAAATGGATCGATTTGAAAATCTAGCAGGGTTTGGTCTTGTAATTCTTCAAGTCTACCCCTCATCGTGCTCCAACATAGCCCCCTTTTTTGTGCCTCTTTCAGTTATTCCGCCAATCGTTCGTTTACATTCCGAGATCCAGAGCACTTGCTACAGTGCTTATTGTACGTTCAATCACCGATGCACAATTTCCTCTCATTCGGTCATGTATTCGGTCCCGTCCTACTAACATTTAACGGCTCCGCAAAGCTAACGCATTTGAGACTTAACAAATAAATGGATTATATATATTTTTTTTTAAACCGATATGTCTTCACAGATCGGAAGATTATGGTACGAACAATCAAATTATACTTGCATAATTTTCTACGAAAAATGTAGAGATAACTTAGTTACTAACGCAAAAGAAATGTTTACTTGAGAGCCTCTCATTGTGCGATAAGGCCTTTTGAAATATTTAGTGAGATTTTCATTTGGAGTATGAAATTTTGCTAAGGTGAAACAGTTCGGTGCCATCGTCTTATACAAAATCCTCCTGCCGAACATCAACAAGCTTATTAGTTGTTGATCAGCTTGGAAATGATTGGTAAATTACTCACATTTAGTTGCAATGACTATTTACAGCACTGATCATGAGCAATCAGCGTTTAAAGTACTTTTGGCTCACAAACTTTTTTCCACGTGGTTAAGATATGTCAAACATTGAAAATTCATTCAACTAATTATGTTTTTGCTGCTGCATGAAGCACGTTATCATATTATAATGTTTGAAATGAAAATATCCTTCGTATCAACATGCAACCCTAGGAGTGGCAGCAATTTCTGCTAGAATCAAAGATGTGAAGAGAAAGTATTAGTAAGAGCACGGCAGGTTGTGAAATTGTAAAGAAGTAGTTGAAAATTAGCGTAGGGCATGTTTGAAAGGCGTCATCCAATCAAGCACTCAATCTCTTGCCTAGCTACCCCCAGTACGGAGTAGGCAAGAGGATAGGGACTCTCGTGACTGGCAAAAGAGTACGCTCTTGATCGTGCTAATATACCGTCAATGACACAGAGTAGTTTTAGCGATGTTAAATTTATGTTTACACTATCTAAAGTTACATGTAGCACTTCCTAAAGGCTACATATGACAGAAATCAATTTTACAATTAGAGGTTTTGAGAGACACAACTAATTTTTACCGGTATTGTAAAAACCTGTCAAGGGGATTCCTTTCCTCTTGCCTACCCCGTACTGAGGTTGCTAGGCAAGAGATGGTGTGCCCGATCGGATGCCGCTATGCCCTACGATATATTTCAACTACTTCTATTCAATTTCACTACCTGCCGTGCTATTACTTTCTCTCCACAGCTTTGGTTCTAGCTGAAGTTGCTGTCCACTCCAACGGTTGCATGTTGATAAGAAGGATATTTCAAGGATATTCCATTTCAAACATTATAAATGAAAGTTCGCAAAAAGTTCCACATGAACTTACCATGAACTTGCAGGTTCAGGTTGTGGACTAGATGCTCTCTCTGGGAACTTTCAAGATCAGATTAAGTAAGTTCAGGGAAAGTCTGTAATGAGCATTTGTTCATAAATTCAAATGATTTTCGATATTGTCTACATAGTATGTATCCCAATTTCCTCTAGAAGATGGTAAACTCAAGTATAAAGATAAATATTATCCTACAGTACAAGAGCTTGTTTAAACGTGAATATTTAATAAGTAAGTTGAAACACTGAAAACAAATCTCTTCGGATGCTTAAATGAACTTTTGTTGAACATAAAAAAATTCGTTGGATATTGGTTGGAAGCATAACTATCGAATGTGAACTTGAATGTTCGATTAACTACCTAAAACGTCTGTAGTATAGTGTTATGGTCACGATCCCTCGTTAAGCTGATGAGACCAAAACTATCCCCTATGTTTGGGCTTTTGGTTGCTTGGGCAGTTCTCTAGCAGATCTTATTAAAGGGTGCTCCGATCAAAATTTGGTCAAACAGTAATGTGTGTGAGAAGATCAAAGCTTTTATTAACAAGTCAAATTCTATTTCTTTTTCAAGTTCAGCTAATAAAGAATACAGGAGAAACATTCAGCTAAGCTTACTTTTTACCGAATGCGAATTGCTGGATCTTTTGTTTAACACCTGCCATACGATTTTAAACAGTCTCCTTGTCCACTTTATTCGCCGCAGAACGCCAGTTTGCTTCTCGTTCGCAACAGCTTTTTGAGTCTTCTTAAGGTTTCGCTTGACGATCGCCCAATATTGTTCGATTGAGTGGAGCTCTGGCGTGTTGACAGGATTCTTGGGTTCCGCTTGAACATTGTTGGCAGCATATCACTCCATTGTTTTTTTTCCGTAATGGAAAGATGCTAAATCCGGCCTAAATAGAACGGAACAATTGTGTCGCTTCAGGAAAGCCAGTAGACGTTTTTGTAGGCACTCGCTCAGATAAATTTCTTGGTTGACGGTTCCGGTCGCAGTGTTAACGTTGCTCTTCCAGCCACATGTACAGATGGCCTGCCACACCAGATATTTATTGGCGAACTTTGACAGTTTCATGTGGTTGAAAATATCTGTCACCTTTCCACGTCCGGTTGCCGTATAAAATTCCTGTCCAGGAAGCTGTTTAAAGTCTGCCTAAGTCTAACCCAAGTAACCATTAAGCACTCAACGTGGCATTATATCTGCATATAAAGCAGCACTTAAATGCCTTGAAGCTCTTTATTCAGATATAATGCTAATATAATGCTAAGAAAGGCGAAATAACGTGCTTATATAATGCAGAAGTTACAGCTCGTAAATAGCATTAGTAATGCTATATTAATGCACCTGAACATAACTGTCAGTTTAGATAGCCCGTTTGTGGCCCTGCTAATGCTTTAATTCTACATTTATCTGCTGTCTGTTTTCGATTTATTTTAAGAACTATTTCTTCTATTCTTATTGATAGTATCAGCAAAAAACAAGAGGGAAAATGTATGCAATATTCAGCTATAAGCAAACCGCTTTTAGTAGGCATAAGCAAATTCATATTTTTAGTATTGGGTGTATTAGTATGAGGAAAGTAATATTTTGTAAATTTAAATTTGTCTTAAACCAAGGTATAATCATGCATGGTTAGCCCGCTGCCTTTGCTGCCTGTGCCTGGTTATAAGCTGTTCCAGCATTGTTAGAACTTTCATCTTTGGATTCTACGAACGAATTTGAAGGCGTAGAACTAACTGGCTGATGGAGATTTAGCAGATTCTGGAACCAAATCTAGGTTTTTTCCCTTAGGGTGAATCTGAAATCGAAAGACTCTTTTTGATTAGTTTCTCTTTTATTCATATTCCATTGAGTTTTACGTTTTTCATTCTACTATTTGTAGAGTATGCTAGCCAGCACTGTTGTGTTTCTATCTGTACTAAAAAATTCCTCAAAAGTTTTATAATGGTGCTGAAATAAATGAAAGAGAGCGAGAGTCTCTCATTGTTAGATTCGTTCTATTGAAAAAAACATCCTAGAAATCTTCAATATGATCAGGTTTGTCATGTTAAGAAGTATCGTAGTTTCGATACAACTTCACTTATCGTTTATAATTTCCACTGTTTAAAGTTTTTTTCCACTTATTCTCGGCCATATTGGTTTTTATTGACTCCAAATTACTTTTCAATGCCTGTGTAAACAAATTCTAAGCATTATATGATAGCCTTATATTAGCACTAAATGCAGATATGAAGAATGTATGCTGTGAACATGATAAATACTTGTATGCATTATAATAGTCTTATATGCGCATATAATGCTAGCGATAATCCTAAATTTTGGGTGGAGCTTGAGTGCATTTATGATGCTTATATGAAGCTTGCATGCATAACACATGCTAATAAAGAACTTTTAAGCAACATTAATGATGATATAGTGCTAAAGGGTATATTCGATAAAAATGGCACACACATATATACTCATCAAAATTAAACTGATTATCGGATTTTCTTCAAATTTTCAGGGAATGAAGAACTAATAATGAGTTTTGATTTACAACATTTGTTTTATTCAATTTCGTCTCCCATCCCGAATGCCCGCACCTTCCTTTTCACTCCACCCATCAAATTTTGTACAACCGATTTTCCCAGTGTTTTTGTTGTTTTTACCCAAATTTTCTTCAATTCTAGCTCTGTTTTTATAGTTTTTGGATGTTTGCGAAGTTTCGTTTTCATAATTGCCCAGAATTTTTCAATTGGACGAAGTTCCGGTGAATTTTGTGGGTTCATATCCTTGGGCACAAAATTGACTCCGTTGGCTCGGTACCACTCCAATACGTTTCGAGCGTAGTGGCACCATGGTCAAACCCTAGTAGCACACTTGTTGCAAACCAGTAAAAATTACTTCAATGTGACTCAGTTAGGTCATAATCAAGTTGCTGCAACATATAATGATGGTTTGGTGTTGCTTGGGAAACAGAGTTGATCCTTTGTGTTTCTTAATGAATGGCAAGAGACGCTTCTTAAGGCACTCTTCCGTGTAAATCGCCCGTTTATTGTTCCGGAAGTGATGAAGAGAGCACTTATTTCACCACATCCGCAAATCGCCTGCCAGATTTGAAACTTCTTTGCAAATTTCGATAGTTTCTTCTTTCGAACATCCTCCGGAACATCGAACTTCGACTTGGCAACGAAATATTCTTGCCCAGGAAGTTGACGGAAGTCGACCTTGACGTATGTTTCGTCATCCATCACGATGCAACCGGATTTGGTGAGCAGCTTCGTGTAAAGTTTCCGGGCGCGGGTTTTCGCAGTGATGTTTTGTTTTTCATTCCGGTTTGGGGCTTTTTGCACTTTGTAAACATGTAACCCAGCACGCTTCATGGTTTTCTGCACAAAACCGACTGACACCTTAGACTTTTTAGCGACATCTCGTATTGACATGTTTGGACGGTTCTTGAATTGTTGTACGACTTTCCTGGCCATTTTACTGTCCATTGGACCACTTTTACGACCACTCCCTTCCTTCCTTTGGACACTCAGACGCTCCTTGAAGGTTCTTATTACACAAGACACAGTTGTATTTGCAATTCCAAGCCTTTTAGCAATCCACCGGTGGGACGCCTCTGGATTTTGATTGTGAGTGCAATTTTCTCACGGACAATTTCTTGTTTCGACGACATGACTGGAACTGCTGAATGTATAACTATGAAACTTGGCAGATGTAAATAATACACTATGGATAAGATCTACTCAAATTTTTAGGTTTTTTACTCATACAATTCGAAAGTTACAGAAGATTTTCTGTGTGCCATTTTTATCGAATACACCCTTTATTATCGGGCTATAGCTTAATGCTTATGGTTACTTGGGAAGTTTCATCGTCCTATACCACGCAATTAAACTTCATCAGCATCGTCGTGTACAACTTTCGCAATCGTGCTTTGGCCGACGTGTTTAGTTTATCGTGTTTATCGTCGCTTTCTTGTTAGTCGACAGTCAAGCTCGTTTTTTAGCTGTATCTTTTGTTGAAGGTGCCACTTCCAGATTCTTTACAACATCTCGGACGAAGAGGTTGGGGTTCCGCTCGAAATAGCGGGCATCACTTTTAATACACTCTTAATACTTCCTTCGAAGACATTTTGTTAACTGAAGTGCCTGCATCAAAATCAAAATAGAGGCATAATGCTAAACGCACACTTCTTCAAAATGAGTGGTGTGCAAAATTTTTTAATGCACGACGAAATGAAATGCGTCAAGTTTAAGTCGACCAAATTTTGATCGAAACACCCTGTATCCCGCAAGCAACTCTCAGAAGTCTTAAACACTTTTCATGAAATTGCTCCAGTTTCATAACTTATACCATATTGGCTTGACGGCTGTTTATTTTTACTGTCACTTTTTCCACATACTGATTTTCTTCTTTGTTGTATTTCTTGCTTCCTGAAGAAATTCATTTGGTTAAACTACTTAAGGTTCCACTTGCATAGTTATTAATGCATTACCACCACTATGTGGCAAGAACAATGATAAATGATGCTCAAACCGAGAAATTTCCTTCCCGGGAAAACCTCATCGTCTGTACCGGGAATCAAACGCCACCGGTATTGCAAGACTGTTCCTCTATTCACGAGGCTATCCGAGACTTGTTCCAGCAATAAAAAACCCCAGAGCGAAGCACCAAATGGTTTGAAAATCCACTGGTTCGTTAGGGCAAATGAAAGTGAGCCCCACAGACACCCGCTAGTTGTTCCTGGTAAGAAAATTCTCACTCCAAATCATTCGTTAAAAATCGATGGAACCGATAGACGAAGGATTGGATCTAATTAAACCGACTGGAAACTTTTCCCAATCTCGCAAAGTTAATTAAGTTAAGCCGTGCAAGCAATCGAGTACCGACTAAATTGGAACATGGCCATCGATGAAGAACCCATTGGGATCGAATCTCTACAGCAATCGAAGAATCAGCGCACTAAAGTGCACCACTTTAAGACCCCTTTCGCACGATTTCAATTTTGCCCCGAAGATACCACCGGCCAATTAAATCTGCATTTTGGGGTGGTCCCTTTCTTGCCCCGAGAGAAGCCCGCAATGATATGCTCATGAAAATTTAATGGGGTTCACTTTCTATGGCATGACACTACTGCTGCCGTTTGCGTTGGAGATGTTCCCCCGGAGTTGCGAATCTTGTGAATCCTTTCCATGAACTCATCGACTTGAACAACGACACTTGAACTTTTACTTTTCGGGAGCTCATTTGCGTTGGTAATAGTTTTATTTTAATGATGATTTTCGAGTTTTCTAGCTTGGCGATGGTTGCCTTGAGCAGATTATAACTGCCGTCCAACGAAGGTGTCCGTGTCATTTGAAGAGTTTGTTGGGCCAATCAGAAGTATCTTCTTAAGAATAATATTGCCTCACTTTTTTGAAAATACAACTTTCAAATGTCTTGCCATCTCATGTTTCTTTTTATCAACCACAATTGCCAGTACCCAACAACAGCCACAACTACAGCAAATCATCCACTTTTATGTCACGCTTCATGTCTCGCAATTTTTCTGCTATACTTTTATCCGAGACGGCACCAATGGACAGATAAGCGCTGGCGATAAATGACACTTGTAAGGACAGAGGACTGCAGCTGCTGTCCTGTGTGCGCTACAAATATCCTTCTCAAGTGGACATGTACACAGATAGAACACATGTTTGTCTATACTGGATGGGCTGCTCCCTTGGGAGAAAAGTTGAGAATTGCGGTGAGTGCGCAATGGTGAAAAATGAAAGATGTTTATCGTAAACGACACGTCGGTCGGTTGATGCATCACCCTGCCTCCCAGTGGGGGATTTGCAGCATTCCAACCCCATTGACCGATAACGTGTTTTGCGGTGTTTCTGTTTCTGACGCTACTTGCCTACTTGGAGGTTCTGGTTCGAGAAATCTCAATCCAATTGATATGAACTCAAACCACGCTTTCCATCATGGGAACAGAAATTGCTCTTCCGTAGATTCCGTAGAGCAGCTGCCTAACACTCACATTGATTCCATCAGGTAATAAAACTTTAACAAATGAAAATAAACATTAAACCATCCCGTCTCTTGTCGATTTGAGAAGACGTTTACCGCATCTATGCTTCGTATAAAGTATGTTCATCGGTTTGCTGCACCGACTGCATTCCATCTCGGGTGTAGTAGCACAGCAAGGACCCTTGCCATATTGAGGATCTGATTCTGATGGCAGCCATCTACACTTGCAAGCTGAGGCAATCGAAATATATATATCTATCGTTACCGTTTTACTTGTGCTGCCAGCCAGTATCGGTATCAGATGACAGACATTTTCCATGTCAACGTCCCTTGTGCTGGAAAAAGAAAATGCTTGTCGGTGCCTCGGCGATGTATTGCTAAGGAAAATTGCTTGCGAAAGGGCTCGAATGAGGAAAATGCGATGTCGCATCAAGATTTTATGCCAGCACGGGGCGATGACAGCTTTAAGCGTCCGATAAGCCTGATTCCCGTCGGCAAGATTTGCAGTTTTCGTTATGCAGGAAATGAAAAAAAGAAATGGTCGTTTTATGAATGTCAATCATATTGGTTGGCAGAATATGCACCCGTTATGGGGAGAGAATATTCAAGAACATATTTGGCTTCATGTGGAAAATTTCAAAGGAGTAAAAATGATTCGTAAACTCTCGTAGCTTTGCGTCTTGGTGATTATACTGGAATGAATGAGATAATTAGAAACTTACTTTAAGAGCTTCACCGATAGGTTCTGGCAAATCCATTGAAAAAGATACGACACAAATGCGAATGTAAAACCTAGGCCGGTGAATAAGTCGGATGCAGAATCAGTAATAATCCTCTCAGCTTTGACTAAGATTCATACATCGAATTTTACATCAAATTGATTCAAGAGCCACTCTTAAGCTTAGCTCCACACATCATATCCATGGCTTTCCATTTAGGATGTTTTGACTTTTTTTTTTTGAGCAAAACAATCTCAAAAATTTCTATGCTTTTTTATTCTAAGAGGCTTCTGTTCTGTAAAATATTAGCAAGATAAAATAAACAACACACTAGAAGCAAAAGAAGAAGAAGAAAGCTTACAAGAATCAAACAGGAGGTTTTTCTCACCACCATGCCAACCTTTTTTTAAGTCAAATGACGAGAAACTGTGCAACATAAGCATTATCAGAAACTCAATACAAAATAACCTGATTCTGCTAGAGAGACTTGATATGCAGCAATTTAACTCGATTAAACGTTCTCGGCAACATGCTTCTCATATATCGGTTCGCAGTCATAAGCCAAAGCGGTAGAGAAAGCTTCTGAAAATGAAGCTGGAAACCATGCAAATAATGCATCGAGTGTTTTTGCATTCCCCAAAAGAAGCGACCAGTCCCAAAGAGGACGAAGCTCAACAATGGAAACAGAAATGGGCAAAACCATGGAAAGTACCCAAATAACCATGGAAATTATCAAAACTTTGAGCGCAACAACGGAAATTTTAGAGATTTCCAAAATAGCCGTGGAAACCCTCCACAAAATAGGCCAAGATATGGAAATTACCAAAATAATTTCCAACAAACAGGTAATTCAAATTACCAAAATAGAAACCGACCACGCGGAGCCAATATGTATTTCATGGTTCGGGAAAACCAACTGGTCTCCCAACAGGTACCAGTTGGGGGTCAACAAATTGCTCAAACGCAAAACACACAACTTCCTAAACAACAACAACAACATCAATCTCAATTCCAACTTAGGTTAGCCAATGTGCAGCGCCAAAGACAGTAAAAGGTGTTTTCAACATCTCGACTGCATTGTCAAACTTTGTAATTCAAAGAACGGAAGTAACAGATTTTGAATGTACTTTTCTGGTAGATTCAGGAGCAGTAACTTTAGTTCTGAAACCTACAAAATACACCAATGTCCTGGACATTAATAAAAACCAAACATGCTCAATAACAGGCATACAACATTAATCAATAGACACACTTGGAGTTATTGATATACCATTATATTAAACTCAAGAATGTACAGTGACACATCAATTTCATATAATCCCTGAAAACATACCAATACCAACAGATGGAATTTTAGGAAGAGATTTTCTGACTAAATTTCGTTGTGTAATCGATTATGACACATGAACCCTATCAACTTTTATAAATTCTCAATTAATTGAACTTTCTATTCAAGATAACTTGAACGGTGAAACATTGATAACACCACGTTGCGAAGTTACAGACAAATTACCATAGATAAACCTCAACAAGACTATGTTATTTTGTCCAAATACAACCAGGAATATTTGTGCGAATTCTATTCTTAATGCTAAAAACCCAAAAATCAGACTTATAAACATAACAAATTATACAGTTAAAATCCAAAAAAAAAATACTTTAAAAAATCATTTTACTCAAACAATTCAAAATGATAGACACCAAAAATGCCTTGCAGAATTACAATTAAAAGATACGCCTCTTTACGAGAAAGACAAACTTAGAGATTTGTGTCTAAAATACAATGACCTATTTGCTCTTCAAACTGACACTTTAACTTGCAATAACTTTTGCAAACAAAATATTAATTTAAAAAATCAAACACCAGTTTACATAAAAAATTACAGAATACTTGAAGTACAAAGGACAGATATTGACAAACAAGTTAATAAAATGTTAGACGAACAAATAATACAATCATCAATATCCCCCAACAATTCTCCAGTTATGTTAGTTTCCAAAGATCCACCAATAATGTAAAAATAGCGTCTTGTAGTAGATTTCAGTCAATCAGTAAAACAAAAACTTAATTGTAGACAAGTTCTCACAACCACGAATTGACTTCATCCTTGATCAACTAGGCAGAGCTAAATATGTTTCCACGTTTTACTTGATGTCAGGATTTCATCAAATCAAGGTATAAGAACAATCAAAACAATTTACAGCTTTTTCAACAAACACAGGCCATTATGAGTTCAACAGATTACTATTTGGACTAAATATTTCACCTAATAGTTTTTAACGCATGATGGCGATAGCCCTCATTGGACTTTCGCCAGAATGTGCATTTTTATATATCGATGAAATAATCTTCGTTGGTTGTTCTATAAATCATCATTTAAGTAATTTAGAAAATGTAGATTTTTTTGTGCAGACGTTGACATACCGAGGACATCATATTTCAAATCAGGATATACAACCTGATCAATCAAAATATTTAACCATTTTAAACTATTCATGACCACAAAATGCAGATGACGTTAGAAGATTCGTTGCATTTTGTAGTTATTATAGAAGATTTGTTCCCTATTTTTCAGAAAAAGCAGCTTCATTAAATGCTCTATTCAAGAAAAAAGCTAATTTCAATTGGTCTAATGAATACCAAAAATACGCAAACTCATTTTTGAACCTGGGTTGGAACTAGTTCCAACCTGCGATACCTGAGCTTTTATCAGTGCAAACCTCAATCCAATATAAGTAACAGAGAAACACATAAGCACTGATGTTTGACACACAACAAGCCAACCCAATTCTGATTCCTGATCCAGTTTGGAACTAGATCAAAATCGAAAGCGACATTAGTTAATCGTGGTTCTATTTTCACTCGTAATTCTGCAGCTAGACTAGCCCGAAAAGATTGACAATAACTGTCGTCATGGTCAGATACGAAATCGGGCTGCTTTGTTTTTCCTCTAATCTCGCCTATACTGGAAAAATATTTCACTTAGCTATTACTGGAAATATGTGTAGATATTTTCCTAAACTAATATCGGCACGAAATTGACCTTATTGTCCGCATACCACTTCAGCACGTCCTTGGAGTAGTGGCATGAGGCCAAATCCGGCTAGAAGATTGTTGGGATGGGCTTT
>JASCZW010017960.1:0-16234 GCA_034211315.2 Aedes japonicus
TTGTACATATGGCTTGACAACTTTCTCCAAAACTTCCGTTTTATAATATAAAGGGTGTATTCGATAAAAATGGCACACAGAAAATCTTCGGTAACTTTTGGAATCGTATGAGTAAAAAACCTAGAAATTTGAGTAGATCTTATCCATAGTGTATTATTCACATCTGCCAAGTTTCATAGTTATACATTCAGTAGTTCCAGTCATGTCGTCGAAACAAGAAATTGTCCGTGAGAAAATTTTGTGCACTCACATTCAAAATCCAGGGGCGTCCCACCGGTGGATTGCTAAAAGGCTTGGAATTGCAAATACAACTGCTAAAAGGCTTGGAATTGCAAATACGCGTGTAATAAGAACCTTCAAGGAGCGTCTGAGTGTCCAAAGGAAGGAAGGGAGTGGTCGTAAAAGTGTTACAATGGCCAGTAAAATGGCCAGGAATGTCGTACAACAATTCAATAACCGTCCAAACATGTCAATTCGAGATGTCGCTAAAAAGTCTAAGGTGTCAGTCGGTTTTGTGCAGAAAACCATGAAGCGTGCCGGGTTACATGTTTACAAAGTGCAAAAAGCCACACAAAACATCACTGCGAAAACCCGCGCCCGGAAACTTTACACGAAGCTGCTCACCAAATCCGGTTGCATCGTGATGGATGACGAAACATACGTCAAGGCCGACTTCCGTCAACTTCTGGGCAAGAATATTTCGTTGCCAAGTCGAAGTTCGATGTTCCGGAGGATGTTCGAAAGAAGAAACTATCGAAATTTGCAAAGGAGTTTCTAATCTGGCAGGCGATTTGCGGATGTGGTGAAATAAGTGCTCCCTTCATCACTTCCGGAACAATAAACGGTGCGATTTACACGGAAGAGTGCCTTAAGAAGCGTCTCTTGCCATTCATTAAGAAGCACAAAGGATCAACTCTGTTTTGGCCTGATCTAGCATCCTGCCACTACGCTCGAAACCAACCCCCCCACAACATGACAGATTATCTTAGTTTCGTGTAACCACTTGCAAATCGTAGATGTCGCTCCGCAACGTAAACATATGGGTCGTCCCTGGCAAATGCACCGATTTTTCTATTCGGAGCAGCATGTTTTTGTCGCGTCATGAGTGGTTGCAAAACAACAAGCAAGCGTACCATTTCAAACGAGTCTATTTTTATATTCAAGGTGTAATTTCGGTTATAAGTAATTTAAATATCAAAATAAATATTTCACGCAGCCTTTCTCGGAGAAATGGTACAACCGCGGGGGTTCCTCATCCATCGTTGTTCAGATTCGAAAGTGTTACACCGCGTTGCATTTTGTGGACACTATGACAGTCGTGCGGTGTATTGTATCAAATGAATCTAAGTATAATTGAAGGTTATTGATTGGCCATAGAAACCGTTTAAGCAACGATTTTTATTATTTTTTTAACTTTTTTTTACTGAGGTACTTTATGAAAAAGATTTACATTTCCGTTGGGAGGATGCGGATGACATAATTTATATATGTATTTACTATCTTGTTACGTGAGAGAGAGAGAGAGAGGGAGTTGAAAATTGCTGAAAATTGCGTAACATAATATTATAACCAATTCTTGAAAGCTCTGATGAACTTTCACTACACTCATATTAATCTGATCTAGTAGCTGCTGGCTCCCGGAAACAATATTCCTTTGCGGACTATTTTCAAGCACAAACTTCGAGTGACGGCTAACAAACAAATACTTAAAAATAATGGACTTAATGTTTGGATGATCACTTAAAACAGTTGCAAAATTTAATAATTGATGGCTCCCCTTAGAAAACGCCAATCGGCTTCACCTTGAAACACGTTTTATATTAAGCAATTTAAAAAAGTGTGCCGATTGTCACACTAAGTATCTCTACCTCTCCTAAGTGCGTAATGTAATTTTATCACCACATTTTTATATTTCCACTGGTTCCATGTTCATTGCAAGCGTCAAATGCAACAAACTTTGCATTATTTTTTTTATCGCACACAATATCACATGTCATATCCGCATTCCGACCTTTTTCGAAGATCCGCTAGATTTTGTTTCGGTTTGACACGTTTGACAGTACCACCGGACCAAATTTTTGAGTTTCATTGGCAATGTACTGGAAGCGTCAATGTGTTCCCGGATTGCTCGAAACGTATTGGAGTGGTACCGAGCCAACGGAGTCAATTTTGTGCCAAAGGATATGAACCCACCAAATTCACCGGAACTTCGTCCAATTGAAAAATTCTGGGCAATTATGAAAACGGAACTTCGCAAACATCCCAAAACTATAAAAACAGAGCTAGAAGTGAAGAAAATTTGGTAAAAACAACAAAAACACTGGGAAAATCGGTTGTACAAAATTTGATGGGTGGAGTGAAAAGGAAGGTGCGGGCATTCGGGATGGGAGACGAAATTGAATAAAACAAATGTTGTAAATCAAAACTCATTAGTAGTTCTTCATTCCCTGAAAATTTCAAGAAAATCCGATAATCAGTTTAATTTTGATGAGTATATATGTGTGTGCCATTTTTATCGAATACACCCTTTACGGCATTCACTTTAGCGCCTTTTTCGATGAAAACCAGTGGTAATTTGCCTCGCTTCCCAAGCAGGACCGAATAACTCGATAACTGGCTTTGGTATTTAGGAGCTCAGATTAAGAGGTAAAATACCTTAGGGTAATACCATCAAATTGATCCCACAATGTTAGGCGAATACCAAATTGAGTAAAGACAATACCAAAATAGTACTTCTAAGGTATTCCCAGGTATCCAAAATAACAAGTTCTGTTATTTGAGAGATATTTTGCTTGCAATTCTTAGGTATTTTACCTCTTAATCTGAGCTCTTTAATACCACGGACAGTTATCACGATCAAAATTAGGTATTCATATGTTGTTGTTTCCTGCTCGGGTTGCAAATTCCTACCCAAACCATCACTGATGCAGCACTTTGGAACCGTGGAATATTCCTATCAGTCTCTGGAACAGTTCTCGAAGAGAGAGCCCACAATCTGTCGTTCTGGACATTGTCGGATTGTTGCAAGACGAATAACTTTTCGTCGGAAGAGATAAATTCTTCCCCACCGTGCCGCGACAAAAGCAGACTTGCTCTTTCGAGTCGTTTCTGCTTGGAAGGTTCCGAAACTCCGTGAACCTTACGTTTCTTGAAGGCTTGGAATCCGAGGTCATTTTGCAGTATATTGTTCATTGACGATCTCGAAACATTCAGATCTGCGGCCATTTTACGTACAGAGCGCCGTTCTCTGACCACTTTAACAACTGCACCCGCACCGTACGAGTACGACCGGATCTCTTCCGGTCATCCAACGAGCAGGTGTCACGGTACCTTCGGATGGTTCGGTACACAAAATCCCGCTTTACTCCGAGGTTTTTAAAATTTCTGAAAATAGCGTCCGAGCGCTCACCTTTCAAAAACTCACCTTTCAAAAACTTTTTTATCACCACAGCTCGAAACTCCTTCATCGCTGGTAAAAGATAAACACCGAATGAAAACAATCGGACATAACCTAAAAGCGTGTGTATAAACATAGTGCAAAACTACGTGAAGCATGTTGAGTAGTGGCACGACACCAATGCAACGAAAAAGTGTATGAGAATATATTGGACACGGTGTACAGCACGATAATCGTATTTTTCCATTGTTAAAAAGTACACTGACACGTCAACTTCAAATGGTTGTAAACAAAGAAAGAATTGACAGATCGAAATGAACGAATTTTGAGTACGTTTTTATGAAACAAGAAATATTAATAATTTTGGTTTTCCAACTGCTCCATAGATGTCGCTTTCAAAACTTTTAACGAACCTAGTATTGAAAAGATTCACAGCCTTATTCTGCGTGGCATGTGAGTCGAGACGACTAGCTCTCACATACGAGGTGACAATTGTCGCATCGTGTGAGAGCGAGTCGTCTCGACTCACACGCCACGCAGAATAAGGCTGTCAATATTGTTGAGAAGCATTGAATCCAAAATGATATTCAAATAAGCTGGCGCTCAGTCTATTAATTATCATTTCCACCACGTACGCAGCTCCAGGATAATCAAAAATCCACTCAAGCAACGCCCAGTATCCGAAATTGAGTCCGTTTACCCCAGCAGACACACAATTCAATCGACTCAATCAAATTTATTCAAACGATTCAACGACTCCCATTCCGAACGGCTCTTTTTCAGCGGATTACAGTTCGGTTCGGAAGTCTTTGAAACTTGTCAAGTTACGGTCCACCTAATTGTTTCAGAAACAATGACGATGCCATTGCTACTCCTTTGGAACGGAAGCGAAAATTTCGTTCGCCTCTTACGCCTTCTTGAACTCGGTTCGGAACCATGAGCGAAAAGTACGACTATTGAGGACAAAGCCCGGACGATGACATTCGGCGCTGTCGTCATTCAATTTGTTTACGTTGGAGGAAGTAATAAAGCCCCATTCCATGCCATACCGGCTTTCGCCGGCAGGAACGGATGGACTACCACAGTCATCATCACCATCTTCATCGTCGTCGTCGTCATCGTACTAAACAATCATAATTGCAGACCGACTACGAGAAAGGAAGTTGCGGGGCGATGCGATTGCTCAGGGTTGGACTTGAGAATCCAGAACATATATAGAGTGACTTCGAAGAATGTCAACTTACTGACGATGTGGCTCTGGATGGCAAGTAACGATGAGTAGTCGCATTGGGAGAATGTAAATGAATGTGATGGATATATACGTGGCGGACTGGACGGGATGGTTTGTTCAGCGCTGTTGATGGAACGTTATTGCAACCAGGCTGAAGAAAAGCGGAAATTGAAAAAGCAAATATGAAGGTGTATGTTGGAACATTTGCCAGAGTGTTGCGGATGTTTGCGGATGGATTTTACTAAAGACAATTTTCTGACATTTACTGATGACTTTCATGCCGGTCTCAATGATGAAAATATAGTTTCCCGCATTTATCCATATTTGCCAGGGCAGAGTGAAATCGATATTACAGATTCGTTTTAAGTAAAAATCTACGGAGAACATTAGATGCCTGTTCAATTTATGTAATCGTATTTTATGACATGTGCGCTCATAATAGAAGAAGTCGTGACATTTTCCAATCTGAGAATTTCCCAGAATAGATCAGGGGTGATTCAAAAATGACGTCCACTCTTTAGGGGGAGGGGGTATCAAATTTGTGACAATATGTGACAGGGGGGAGGGGGTTATAAAAATGTGACATCCAACAATTTTGCATTTGGTAATCTAAATTTATCAGCGTTAATACGAAAACAAAGGCGTCGAAAAGTTTGAGTGTACGGTAAATGAAAATACACATTTTACTTAGTTGTGTGAGTGCAAAAAAATATTTACTGTTGTCATACATGTTCTTATCGTCGTTCTTATCGTTCACGAACCGTACGAGCTGTGCTTCGTTGAAGTTTGATTTTGTTAAAAATCCTATTGTGTTCATTTTTGGTTGCGTTGAATTTTTATTTGATTCAAACGCTGGTCGATGCATTTTGTCGTGCATACCCGCTGCGCAGTTAACAAGTCAACCGTGGTAGGTGAATACTGGCGAGATATAAAAACGAATCCTATTGTGAAGAACTTTGAAGGATGAAGGAACTCCAGCCTTTCAGTTCTTCACATGCTCCTCAGGATTCGGACAAAAAGTTCCCTGAAGCTTTCTTCAGATAGAATTGGAACAAAAACAATTGCCTGTATTTCAGTTATTTATTATTGAATTCAAGATCTTTTTTCTACAAATCTAGCGTTTTCTTCATACTTTTAAGAAAAAATACGGATAAAATTATTCGTCACGGTTTCGAAGGAATTCTCGAATTTTTCGAAGCGTCTCAAGATACGGCCTGATAAAGGACGACCTCCGATAGAGAGCAACCAAGCATATAGACTGTTCCAGAAGGTATAAGCAAACTGTCAAAATAAGAAACAAGTCATGTTTTTTTAGTTTTAATAATTTCATTTGTGTTTTATATGATATTTTACTCTCGTTTAATCAAAATATTTAATCAAAGCCAAGACTCCTAACTTTTCCTTGAACATGATCCATTAGCTTCTGCACAGTGGTACTTCTCACCATTTCGACCACTTTTGGCCAATCTTTTTAAATTTTTGGATGTCATCCACTGGTTTTATAAATTTTCGAAGCATTGCTTTGGTTAAAGTCTCGATTGGCCGTGCTTCAGGGCAATTCGGTGGATTCATATCCTTCAGCACGAAACATATATTTTGACTTTTGTACCATTCTAAAGTGTCCTTTTGCGTAATAACTTGACCTACAAGCTGCCTGATCATCGGCAATAATCACTTCTGGAGACTTCCCTTAACGTATTTCTGAGTGTTCATCGTCTCCGTTGTGATGTACGGACTAGATGTTTTACCACACTCGCATATTGCATGCCAAACTATAACCTTCTTACAAAATTTTTCGGTAAAAATTGCCTTCTCCGTTTCGGGGATGTCTTTGTCTTCGCTTACAGTATAAAATTGTGGTCCGGGAACCGTTTTGTAATCTAGTTTTCACATAGATTTCATCGTCCATTATTATACCCCCAGAATTACTACACAATAACGAATCGTAGAGTTTGCGGTTCTCGGACGCGGCCTATTTTTGGGTTCCTTTTGGGTTTTTTCTGCTTCCAGTATGGTTTAACTCAAGTCTTTCTTTGGCACGCATGGCGTTTCTCGACGAGGTCCCTAGTTTTTTCGCAACATTCCGAACGGAAGTCACTTGTTTTCGCTTGTAGGCATCCCTGATATTTTTATCGATATCCGCACTAATAGGACCGGTTTTCGACCACTCTTCGGCGCATCTTCAAACGTACACTGTTCTCTATATTTTAGAATCGCAGATCGTACCGCTTCCACGCTTACACCCTCTTCCTTGGCCAATTTCTCAAGGAGAGTCTGCTCACAGTGCACCATTTGTGCACGTTACTTTTCGTTGTTCCGGAGTAAGACCGCGCATTTTGATAGATAACACAAAACTGAGCACTTTTTTATGCTATGTCATTCAGAAATGTGCAAACAAAAGGACGCAACCAAAACATGTTGAAATATTTCATTATATTCAAAATGACCGTTAAAATAAGGTGTGCCTATACTTTCTGGAACAGTCGTTAGTTGCTGGGCAGAGAGGTGACGTAAAGAATTTGGAGTAACATAAACATCTTTTATAGCGACAACAGCATTGTTAAAAATAAATACGTACGCGAACAAACTTTTCAGTTGGCATATTCTATTTTTAAAGTTACCGAAGAGTATCATAAATCTTAAAATCTTGATTTTCTAGAATATAGGACAGTGCCTTAGGATGGGGAAGAGTGCGGTCAGGAAGAACCTGCTACTTTAAAAAGTGTATAATTAAGGAATCGAAAAATGCTTGAAATTTTCTTGGCAATAAAAAGTATGATCTGTGTTTCACACAATTCCAACGTTGGGAGAAACGGTCGGGAATTTTGATTCCAATCCAGTATGGAAATTTCAAAGAAGGGTATTCTCTCTTTTTTGAGGTATGAAAAATTTTTATGAATTTTTTTACAATTTTGCAAATTGTGATATAAAGAACTAATTCGAGAACTGATCGTCTTAGGAAAACATTTTTGTGGTGGAAAGTGCTTTAAATTATCTCAGCAAGCTGAAAAATTATGCAATGGCAAATTTTTTACACAAAAGTTTCTAGGGCTCAGGAAAATCGAAAAATAACATCGTCTATACAGAAAATTGCCCACAAAATTGAAATATTGATTTCTTGAAACCTATGTCAATGTGGGATCATTTCTTGATCTCCCGGTATAAGAATTTCAGTGAAATTTCCCAGACTGTTCAAGGCAGATCTCGAAAATCCTCGATGTATTTCAAAAACAAAAAACTCACCGCTTTCAAATTTGTATGGTTTTTAAAATCAAATTTTGCAATCAAAAACAATTATTTCTGTTGTAATATTCATGATTCCATTTCTTTTCCACTTTCTGATCATATTCTTTTTCGGACTTATGAGTAATTTCATGATTTTTCAGAATTTTTTTACGAGTCATGATGTTTTGCGCTACAAGAAAAATTATGTATATTTCCATATAATTTTCCATATTTCGAGAATGGATAAACATCCAATATTGATATATCAAAATTTTCAATCGCACAAAAGTTGGTTTGAATTTTTTCGACATACAAACGGTGTTTTTCTGGTTGTTCCGAACAATTTTCCTTAACCGTGAAATAATATTGTGTAAAATATCTTTCCAGACCTTTTATTCCGTTGATTAGAAAATCTCAAGCACGTTTTACAACTCAATTTATGTTTTACAAAGTTTGCACTGCAAACATAAATTATTCACCTGAGCTGAACTGCGATCAGTCACTGGTGTTCGAACCAGATTTTGCCCGATTATGGGGTAACTTTTGCTCAAAAATCTGTTACTTATGCACAAAAGTGAGGAAAAACGGTTTCCACATTAGACCCGGGGTTATCTCATAGATGTGTAAGTGCATTTTAGAACGTGGTTCATGTAATTATGTAAATGATTCAATTTGAACTAAATTTACGTTATTATTGAAATTGACAAAACCAATATGCATATATTCTTTTTTCAGAAGTGAGACGTCCAAGGGGGGGGTAATAATATTTGTGACAAAGTGTGACAGAGGGGGAGGGGTCAAAAAACCTGAAATTTGATGGACGTCATTTTTGAATCACCCCTCATGATAATCTGGCTTTGGAGCAACTCAACTAAGTAAGCAACATAAAAACCGCACTAATAATTACTTCCGTCTGCCAATCCTGCAACATTGTTTCTGGAAGAGAAAAGCACCACAAAACTGCAGTCGTTTAATTACTGCTATCCGATCCGTACTGGAGATTTCCCTATCATCAAAGCGCGACTCACAACCACAGACAGACACAGTGGTGCACGCGGACAGGCTCTGATTGCATTAGATTAAGTGTCCGTCCGCTACACAGTCAATTAAACCACGGACAGATTGCAGATGTCGATGCTGAGAGGCGTGATACGGAATCACGCTCGTTAGCGAGTTTGATCAATGGGTTTGGGTTGTGCTCTTCTTTTATCACATTAAAATGTATTGGCGTACACGAGGCTTACTCGTGCGTTGCATTGACGGAAAACGAAACATACAGGTAGCTATGCATTTAATGTTAATCGTAGGTTATGCTCGGTATTAATGTTAAAATGGAAAGCAAACTACGCGCCGGCCGGTTGGTTGGTTGGTCAATTTATGCACAGACTAATCCGCACATTACAATCATGCTGACAGGGGCTGATTTGGGTTTTGAGATTGTTTGATATCACCCAGAAAACATTTCACGCTGCTTAACGGCTTATTCGATCAAGAAGCTTATCTCTAGTTATGAAATCGCTTATTCAGCTTTTAATCAACCCAAATTGTTTGACGGGAAGGACTCAGAAGCTTTCTCATCAACTATAAAATATAAAGTTTTCTAATATGGTTAATTGAATTGTCATATTTTATTGCTGACTCATAAACTGAGCGTATTTCACTTCCTGTCATTGAATTAAAGAAAATTAGATTATCAAAGCTTAACCAAATAAACCATGCTAAGAACCAACAAAATTGTGACTTAAATTGATTATTGACAAACACAAATGAAGTTTACTACTTTAAACCGTTCGATTAATTTCGTTAGTTTCGTAGCGGAACATTGCAACGCAGGTATTCTTGTAATGAGACGTGGGGTTAGCATAAGTCAACAAGAGTAAGTGTGTTAGAACTTCCTATGATTCGCTCCTTTTGATTTTAATGAAACTTTGCAAACGCGTTTGGCTTAAGAAACTGAGCATTGTCCGCGCTAACATAGATTTATGTGACTCAAGATTCTGTTTTAAAAAGGGCGTAAGTCATTTTGAATAGCACTTTAATTAATAATTTGTAGCTCGAAAACCTTTGATTGTACAAAAAACTACGCCAGCAAATCTTGGGCGCGGTGATCGATAATCCTGGTCAGTCGCACAGATGGATCGGCAAAAGGCTTGGAATCCACCATTCCACCGTGTCAAACGTTGTGAAGATGTTCCAGGCAGAGCTTAAAAATATCATATTCAATTCTCAAATTGCACCCTGACTGAGTCAAAATATTAGTCATCACGCACTGTTCCTAGCGAACATGAAGTAAAAACAAATTTGCCTTCATGAATCTCTTGTGCAAGATGAGTCAACTTGTTTTGTGTTGCTTTACTTTGATCATTCATTCGTTCCAGAAAGCAGTGAATGTACGTAAGTGCAAACAACTCATTCAATTTCAACGTTCTACCGTGAAGACGAAAGAACAGTCATTCATTTGGAGAATCAGTTAAGTGAAAAAAACCAAAACTTCTCGAATCGATCCTGCAAATGCCTTTTCTCGAACAAATGCCCCACAATCTCTGTAGCTATTTCGGTCATTTGACCTTTTGGCTTCCTTTGCCTTCAGCCATGTTCGGGAATACTTGAAATCCTGTGGCAAAAAAAAAACACTCACGAACGCGAAAATGAATGACTGGTTACAAGAACATTCAGTCAAGCAACCAAAATCTCTTGAGGCTTGAATAGCCGTGTGCTTTGCTGTGGTGTGAATGAGTTATGTGGAACACGAGGACAACGGAATGACTGAGCATAGCAAAATAGTAAACACGAATATATTGCGTGACTGATATAACGAAATGAAGAGAGCGAAAATTGTACCTACTGAATATTTTTTTTACTCATCGTTCACGACGGGTGTCATTTTTTTCGAGCTCTGGTTCCAGGAGCCAAAGACCATCGAGCGGTAGATAGTATACCTAGAAGTCTAAAACTACCTGTACTTGGTATATAAATTCATTCCACTTCTCGGAAAGCATCAGTAACAAATTTGTTTTGAGTGTTCAATTCAAGTAAGGTGAAGTGTTGCAAACCCTTTCCTAAAACACGGTGCTCGGTAAAGCTTCGTAAATGAAACGAAAACATTATTCAAGGGCTAATATTAATGAACTGCCGAATTCCGTTGGATACAAAGTGAAACACGCAGAAACTGAGTATGAATCGATGAGCAACCACACAATTCCATTCCGGAGCTTCAACCATCTAAATCAAGGTACGCTATGGAGGAAATCTTCGGCTACATCCATCACATCATCTTCTCAAGAAAGCTTGCAACAGGAATTTTCCAGAGCGCATAATATCGAGTTTAACAAGGGTATAGCTGGAATCAACATTTCACCGGTATCATCATCAAAACTGAAGCAGGTTCACTATTCTCGGAGAAAATATTTAAATATTACTGACGGTTTAAAAAAACGTTTTCGGATTTGAAAAGGAAGATGACCTGGATTTGTTGAAACGAAAGGCGGCTGACTTTGACTTGGTCATGCTGTAACATTAAGCACCCCAGGACCCTATTCCAAGCATGGAGTTAACGTTAACCTATAAGGCCGCCATTTTGCAATGTGTGCTTCCATCTGGTGAGCGCCATACTGCAAAAATGAGCGTTGTGGATTAACGTTAACCCATGCTAGAATAGGTGCAGGTAAGTCGTCTATCTGCTGCCAGCACGGTCGTTGTGGTCCTCAAGCACTGACCTTGGCGGATGCCGATTCTTGTCATCCTCCTATACGCTATCAGTATCAAATGGCCATGCTGGTGGATACCTGACACGTCTGATATTGGAAGGAATTTGATTTCAGCAAAACTAACTTTACTGGTTTAAACCGACGCTTCCTTCAACGGCTGGTCGGTTTCGCAAATCGGTGATATGAATCCAGTTGTACGGTCTCAGCCAGACTCTACCCTTTAGCTCTTTCGTCAATACGTTTTCAAGCCAATTTTGAAAAACTTTACTGGTCCCCAATCCTCCGTCTTCTTGTTTCGCTTAAACGGAAAAAGAGCTACTGCTTTGAAAAATACAACGTGAGCGATGAGAGCTGCATGTAAGCGTGATTTTAATATCGCAACAATCTGGTGAAATACAATCGTTACCCTCTGTATGGCATACATGTGTCATGCGAGCAGTTGAACTTAAACCTGGAACCTGAAGCGGTTTGTTCGTAACGAAAGCGAAGGAAACTGGTTTACTTGTACACATACATTTTCCCTGAGTGACTACTCATCCAGCTCACCCGAAACTACTTGCAAGCTCTTTGCTCAGCAGTTTTCAAGCGTTTTTATGGCGTCTCAATCAAAAGTTTGCTGGACGCACAATTCGTCCCTGCAAACATTTGTGACATAAACAACGTATTTCACTGAGAACCAAGTAGAGTCGGCTATGAGAAAGTTAAAGTCTTCATCTGTCACCTGGTCTGATGGCATACCTTCCTACCTCGTTATCAAGCCACAGCAATCAATTTTTAACCTGTCACTCACCCAGACAACGTTTCCAGAGAGGACTGGAAAAGATCTTACGTCTTCCCGGTGTTTAGAAGGAAACAAAGTGACGTTTCAAACTACCGAGGCATCCATTTCACTCTGTGTGTGCTCAAAACTGTTTAGGGTTCTAATGGCGTGCATTCTGACGCAGTGTACACACTATGTTTCTCTGTAAACCAACGCCGGTTTTACCCCAGGGTGAGGTAACTCTGCCACGTGGTGTTTGTGTTGATCGATGTGAATGTGTTTCTGGGGTGGCAGAAAGATGCTTTTTGTTTCTAAACTACAATCAATGTAGCTGCTAATGTTAACTGCCTTTGGATTAGACGTTAATACATGCTCATATGCATCGTCTGAATTACATTTGTGTAAGCGAGAGGAAACAAAAACAAACAATCGATTCGTGTATGATGGTGCCAGCTATGATTTATACTCATGTGGTGGCAGAATGTTTGATGTGCATGGCGGTTACCGTGTTTTTTAGGGTGTGTGCTAAAGGTGGTCAGGTGACTTACCCCCTGGTTTTGCCCTGGTCGGTCGATCAACACTAACGTCTTCGCTCTAAGTTTAGCTCTTTTTGCCTTCATCACATGGAAGAGGGCTCACAAATTAATACAGTATCAAACCTGCACTCGATCGTGTTGACCTCTATACTTTTGACTAAAGTGCAACGTTTGGGTGCATCGGTTTCGTTTGTTCGCTGGCTCGAATCATTCCTATCAGACCGTCATCTCTCTGTGAAACTAGGCAACGTTGAATCTCAGAGTTTCCGAAGCACATCTGGCGTCCCACAAGGCAGCAATCTAGGACCACTCCTGTTTTCGTTATTATTTTCTTTGATGTTTGCTTAGCACTTCCTCCGGGATGTAAGGTGTATATGCTGGTGATTTAAAAATATTCCTGATTGTACACTCTACTGCTGATTGTGAGGAAGTTGAAAACTGATATCCACCTGCTCCAGTTCAATTTTGCGTATTAGTTAAGTGTCAATAATATAAATTTATCGTTTTATAAGTTTTGAGGAAGAAAATTCTATGTTGTTCACACGATAAAACAGCCATTCAATCCAACGAATACATTTTTAGAAGACCTCAGGTTTATTGGATGCTGGGCTCACTTTTCAGGCTCACTACAGTCATATAATAGCGAAAGCTAATAAAAACCTTAGCTTCATTATGCGGATTGCCAAAGAGTTCCGTGGTCCCTATTGCCCGGGAAAGCTATGCGCTGGTACGCTTAACGCGGAAACTGCTGCAGTAGTATGGAGCCCCTACATGGAAATCTGGTGCACTAGGATTGAGGGTTGTGCAAGAAAGGTTTATGGTGTGCCTTAAGGTTTCTTCCCTGGACAATCAGTCGAACTTTCCCTGCACAAAGGCCGTTGTAAACTTCTGGACATAGAGACCACCGACAAACCGACATGAAAGTAAACCTTCTCTATTGATCAAGAATACCTAACGACCGATTCAAATGTGCAGCGATCCCATCTGTCAAAACCTATAGACACATTTTATCTAGATCCAATAAATGTGTCCAGAATTGCTCAGACATGAACCTTCTTATCAAGTTCCCAAGCGAGTTCGAGGCTTCAATAAACGATCTCAGCGAACACGAAGATAGCTGTCAGTAATATGATTGGAACAGAAATATTAAGACATTTTGTGTGGTCATTCATGTCGGTTTTGTCGGTATTTGATAGAGACTTTGGCAAAGAAGAGATTTGCGGGCTTTGTTCTGGCTCGGAAAACTGCTTCGTGGAGAGATTAGTGCTCAGACTTATCTTCTGGCGAAGGTACCCATTGAAGGGCATAACATAGAAATAACGTAATTATATGGCAACCTTGTTACAACTAACTGATTTTGATATAAATTAGTTAGAAAGACGTTTCCATCATGACAATTTTTATAACGAACTTATCACAAATTAAGATATAATGTCCCGCGAAGCACAATCTGCGTAAAGAAATAAAATTAATTTTAACACACAGCTGATGTGATTTTGCTACATCATAACAAAACTGTTACAAAGTTTGTTTTTGTGTATCGTTATATCTGTATCGCCAGTTTGCTATAATTTTGTTTACCTCTCGAGGACTTTTCGTTACAATTTCTGTTATTTTAACTACATCCGCGATCTAAATTTTAACAACCTCTACAACATAAAATCAGCGTAACTGAATAAGAAGAGTTGAAATAAATTTGTTGTTTTCATACAGAGTCGGGTAAATATTGAACTACGAAATTTTGCGATCTAACAAGACTTTCCATCGAACGGCTTACGGACAAAACGAACCAATTCGTGCAATGTGTGTTAGTTTTAATAGTGTGTATCATCTGTTTGAGTTTCAAAAATTGTTTGCGTAGTTTTAAATGTTTATGATTTAAGTTTAATCATATAGCGACCATGTTGTCCGATGATGTTATGGTAAATAAATAAATAAATAAATAATGCATCGTAGTGCAATTATTGAAATTTTGAGAAATACGCCAAAAGTTGATGTTCTAAAAAATAAATATTTCGTGACATTTCTCCGCCCTGGAGGTTTGCTACAATTCTGCGTACATACATACTTTCAAATTTTGGTCATAAAATAAAAAAAAATCTTTTTTGAAATACTCAAATTTACAATGTAAATTTTTGATTTTTTTCCGAATTTTTTCCAGTGTATTTTTTTTCACAACCTACGCCATGGGGCCTACAACTTGTTTTTATACAGTTTTGTGCAACCAGAGGTTTCGAGCTACAAATTATTAATTGGCATTTAGTGCTATTTAAAATGCTTACGCCCTTTTTAAAACTGACTCTTGAGTCCAAAAATTGTTTGCATCGGTGGAAAAAAACTTTCTTTCGTGGGTAAAACGTGTGCACAAAAATTTCAATTAAATCGGAGACACTCGACGAGGTTGATCGCGTGAATCAACACCTACGGCTGCGAGCACTCTGTGGTAACTTTCCTTGGTGGGACAATATGGCTTTGAGTTATTCTCTAAAATTTACTGAGAGCACCGATTCTCTGAGACTAAACCTATTTTACCAGCGCCACAATTGTCGTCAAGAAATTTCAGTCAGTAGTTGGGTTTTGTTAATTATTACTTTTTAAATGAATAATATATATCAATTTACACCTGCAATTTATTTCTTCTTTAACATTAACTACACATTAACTTGACATTCTATGTGATTTAATATGAAAACTTGTTTTATCATATTACATAATTTACAGCCCATTGACTATATAGGTAGGTTCAACGTGAAATCTCAATGGTCAGATTCCGTTGATAAAACTATAACACTATTGTTATTTTATTCTTCTTTTGTATTTAAATACAATACACTCAAAACAATCGACACGTCACATCCATGAAACGCACGTAATTTTTCGTCCTGCGGAAACCAGTAATAAATAAATGAATTCGTAAGAGCTACGTGATTTCCGTAAATCTACATTTACGTGAAATCATTTAATTGTGCGTGAGTTTTCGTACAATTCACTGGCCTGTCAATGTTCACCTGATTTAACTTTGAAGAAGATTTGGTTACGTGTTCAGGTGAGGTGCATGGAAATAATGGCTTGTGATTTTTTTGAGTGTATATTAATACTAGTGTATCACAAAAAAAAACAATCCTCAATTATTGTCGCCTCTTTTCTAATGAGATTCTTTTTTCAAATAAACCGTTCATTTATTTGAGAGCCTCAATCGTGTAGCTTTGAGCCGATAATTCCTTGTTTTTAATAATAATTCCTTGTTTGACGGCGTAATACTACGGAGGATTAACGCCAACACGGGCCCTTTATACATAGCTTTGCCCGAAAGTTAAAACGATGACATTTTTGAGGATGGGATTGGACCTTTTTCTATCCTAAATATCAAATCCTCCA
>JASCZW010017961.1:0-16234 GCA_034211315.2 Aedes japonicus
AAATCACCATAAAAAAAATTCTCTCTTCCATAAACCTCTGCATGCCAAATTTGGTTCCATTTACGTAAGCAGTTCTCAAGTTATGCAAAAACTTGTGTTTCATTAGTTTGGGCGCCCACACCCCCTGCCAGCGAGAGGAGAGGTCTCGAACCACAGTAGAAACATTTGTATGAGACCCCCCCCCCTCAAGAGAGGTCAGGGTTCTTTAAAAACCATTGAAACATTTCTCACCTCCAGAAAACCCTACATGCAAAATTTCGTTGAATTTGCTTGATTAGTTCTTGAGTTATGCCAAAACTTCTGTTTCATTGCACCTTCTTCTTGAGGTATGAGGGGTTTCAAACCCTCATAGAATCATTTCTTGCATCTAAAAACATTAACATGCTAAATTTGGTTTTCTTTGCTTGATTAGTTCTCGAGTTATTTAGAAATATGTATTTCATTTGTATAGGAGTCCCCGCTTTAAAAGAAGGGAGGGGTCTCTTACGATCTTAAGAACCATCTTCGGTCCCAAAGACTCCTCCATACAAAATTTATAAATTGGCAAGAAATACCTGGTGTGTCAGGCCATCTGTACCTGTAGCTTGAAGAGCAACAAATGATGTTTATCTGAGCGAGTGCCTACAAAAACGTCTACTGCCTTTCCCGGAAGCGCAACAATTGTTCCGTTCTATTTTGGCCGGATTTGGCATCATTCCATTACATAAAAACGGCCAAGGAGTGGTATGCTTCCAACAACACGCCAGAGCTCCGCCTAATCGAACAATACTGGGCCATCGTCAAGCGGAACTTTAAGAAGACTCAACACGCTGTTGTGAGCGAGAAACAGTTCAAGGCAAACTAGCGTTCTGCGGCGAATAAAGTGGACAAGGAGACTGTACAAAATCTTATGGCAGGTGTTAAACGAAAGACCCTGCAATTCGCATTCAGTAGAAAGAAAGCAAAGCTGAATATTTCTCCTGTATTCTGCATTAACTGAACTTGAAAAAGAAAAAGAATTTGACTTATTAATAAAAACATTGATCGACTCACTCACATAACTGTTTGACCAAATTTTGATCGGAACACCCTTTAAGAGAACACGTTTATGGGCTATCCCTTTGCTCTCAGAAAACTAAATGAATACTTAAAAGTCACTTTGGGTTAGCGGGGCCGGTTTGCTAGTTACTTTGAATACTGGAATCGCGTGGTAGTACAGTCAGCATAAACAAAAACTGTGAGTTTGAAGAGATGACCCTAGGAGCACACATGTTACTAACTGGGTGATGCAACTCGAATGTGACTAATTCAAGGCACAATCCAGTTGCTGGAATAGTTTTCGACAGTTATTTGCTGCTTGGGGAGCCATCCATACATCACAAATCTACCGGCACGAGTGCCTCCAGAAGCGCCTGCTGCCCTTTCTGTGGTCTAGCGGAAAGAAGGCGCTATGCACGGTCGGTACTAGACTGCTACCGAGATACCATTATTCTTTTTGTACCAAAATACTTAAACTCATCGAACTCGCCGGAACTTCGTCCAAATTGAGAAATTTAGGGCAAACTTCGTAAAAAACCTTAAGTATTTGAGAACAAGCCTGCTCAAAGAAAAAGTGAGTTAAAGCCTTAATAGAAATCAATCCCACTGTTATGGTAATGATGATGAAATACTACCATCTATTGTAGCAAGGAAACTTTCCACAGCAGTGGAATAATCTGGATAACGATTTTATCAGGGTTCTGTTATTGTTTGTAATTATCACAAGCTCATGTAAGAAGGGCCAAAAACATTTGGCCGAGCCCGTAAGCAGAGACACTTACGCAAAACCCGCGGATAAAGGGAAGAGAATCTCCTTCCAAAAGCAAGTTCACACCCACAGCACTAGAATCGAGCCTTCGATTGACAGAATAAACTCAATAGATGGGGTCGAAGAGCCCGCCCTCGTTTCGGAAATGTTGACAATAGGGAGGAGGCAGTCCCATGCTCCATATCCAACTCGTTTCACTTGGGTGCCCTGATGGTCCCTCTCTTTCCCCGTTATATATTATGTCATAGATATTTAGTATATTTTGTAGTGGTCATATGATTACGTATCTTGTGTTAGAAAATTTTGCTGAAAGTAAAATTGGTTATTGCTCTGTGTCATCTTGGTGTTTCTGCTTCTGAAGAGCTGACTTTAGACAAAGACCTATGTTGGTCTTTGGCCTATGCACGATGTCATATGGTGTTGCTCGTGGTCATAGGATAGGGAAGAGAACAAGAAGGGAAAACATTAGTTATTGGTAACGTGCTATGCGCAATAGAGATGTTCATGGTAATATTCTCACAACGGCCGTTTGGAATGGTTCGACGGATGCATACGAGAGATCATTCCCGATGAGTTTCCACTGGTTTACTCCATTCCATCACGTTTATTTATAGAAAACAAGAATTTTTTTATTACGTGTTACATTTGCGAATATCTGGGCGATGATCCCCCATCGCATCTTCAAGTGGTCATTACAAGCTGTTCATTAGGTTCAGTCACTTTTGAACGTTTATGTGGCAGTCAATTCACTTAAGAAATCTGCCATGACCAACGCGGGAGAACGCGCCCGTAGCCCTTTTTGAACCGAAGGGCAGGGAGAAGTAGAAGTCATTCCCACTGTTGCCAAAAACCTTATGAGTGGCGGTAAGCACAAAGTGCGGGCATTCGGTCATAGAGAGGAGATCCAACGAACCAAGAAGTGGAAACCTAACGATAAAATTGTGTTTTAGAGCTATGTCCATTTAAAATCCGGAATAATAAATTCATCTGTATTTCGGTAACGGATTGACGTACACATAAGTTCAATACATCGAAACACAGGTAATTCACTGTTCTTTAAGGAAAAAAATATCAATACAAATCATTTGTATTATAATGAAAATTTGCTTTCTAATGAAAATTCGCACATTCTTCTTTATTCTTCCCATCAAACACTGCACACTTCCGGAGACAACTTCCTTGGCATATTTGTTCCATATTTTGGTCATCTGTGTCGCGTTCCGAGCCGTTTTTCCACTTTTCTTAAGCTTCCGCTTCATTATTGCCCCAAATCTCACGATGGGCCGTAACTGCGGGTAGTTGGGTGGATTTATGGTTTTATTGCAGTACCACTGCACTATGGTCCAGATCACGAATTTACGAGGAAACATTCTCCCTGCGCCTAAACTTGAAACTTTACAGCAAAGTGATGTTCTATAACATGGTGTGTATCACTAAGGCTCATTTTTTTTATGTTGATTAAAATTAGGATGGTCCCCATTTTCACGGAAATACAAAAACTTACTTTTTTATTTGCAGAAATTGACATCTACATTGTTGGGCAAAGTTGTAGCGCAAAAAATTCATGGATTTTTTTTTTATATATTGTTTTTTTGTAGCCTAAAAATTGACCAATTTAGAGCAATTTTTCATCATCCCTCTTTTTTCAATCTACAAAAAAAAAAATTACATAAAAATTCCATGGAATTTTCTGCGCTACAATTTTGCCAAAAATTGTAAACGTCTATTTCTGCAAATAAAAAAGGAAGTTTATGTATTTCCGTGAATATGGGGACCACCCTAATTTTAATCAACAGCAAAAAATGGATCTTAGTAATACGAACCATGTTGTAGAACATCACTTTGCTGTAAAGTTTCAAGTTTAGGTGCTGGGAGCATGTTTCCTCGTAAATTCGAGATCAGGACCATACCCAACAAACATCGGTGTTGAATTAGAGCTTGTTCAAGCAAATTTGGAGAAGCTATTCAGCTGTTTCTTCTGGAATAGCTGAATAGCTTCTCCAAATTTATTTGAACAAGCTCTAATCCAACACTGATGTTTGTTGGGTAGTGCACTGGATGACTTCCCGGCTGTAGTGGCAATTAGCCAGATCTGGCCAAAACTTCACAGGACCTTTATTGGCTTTAATGAAAGGTAGTACAGGTATACCTCGATAAAAGGCAACTTAATTTTTTTTTTCGTTACGTTATATCGAAGTTACGTTATATCAAAGCAAATAATTTTTTTTAAATTAATCAATCTGTTTTATATTGACTCAAAAATAGCGCAGAACTCATTGTCGATCACCTATCAAAGTCATTGAGCCTTTTCCATGGAATGTTTTTTTTAATTATTTTTTTCTGAATTAAACAAAATTCCACAGAAAGAATAATCAACTAACTCATTCCATTACACTTCAATGTATGTACCCTGGTATTTTCACAACAGTTCAGTGTGTACGATCCACTTAATATAGGGGAAACGCCCCTAATGTCGGCCTACGGGTGCCTATACAATACTATATTTTTTGTTACTTAGCTTTGTGGCTAAATAACGTTCTTATAAAGCACAAAAATAAAGAAAACTAACTATCTGTTCTTTGCTCTCTAGCATTTTATTTGTATTGTGCTGTACATCAAATTCAGTTACTTAAAAAAAATCATCAATTTAAAAAAATCATCACCTTTTCAGAAATTTCTCAATGTTGTGTATTCACCAATTTGTCAACAATTGTTGAGCGCATCTGGCGCAATGAAAACTGTGTATTAAGCAGCCAACCGTTCTCCTCAGCGTACCTGATGACCACATCAAAACCGTTCGATGCGGACTCCTCTGTTATGTTCGAGCAATCATCATCTTCGCCAAAACTAACAGACTGTAACGTACCATCCAGCGCTGGCTGCATAGAATCTCCTCCAGCGTAGAAGTTATCTTCATCTTGACAAGGATTAAGAACACTTGTGACGATTTCATCGATTTCAGCATTAAAATGCGCTGAGCAATTATCCAATACAAGAGCGGCGGTGATCGGAAATCCAGATCGTTCAAGAAAATTAGAGACTTGCGGGACAAATTGTTCGAAAAACCATTCTTTGAATAGAGCTTTAGGCATCCAAGAGTTCTTGGATGCTCTGTAGTATGCTGGAAGCTCCTTAATGTTTTTGAACGCCCTTGGTTTGTGTGATTTCCCAATAACCATTAATGGAAGTTTCAGTGTGCCATCCATGTTGCTGCATGGCATGAAGGTAACACTTTCCTTGAGAATTTTGCGGCCGGGAGCTGATATGGCATCTTTATCGACGTAAGTTTTCGTTGGAGTGGTCTTAAAAAACAACCCACTTTCATCCGCATTAAAAATCTGACACGGAGAGAGATTTTTTTCACGAATTTCTGTTGCGAAGTTAGCCGTGTACTCATCGATAATTGCCACATTGCTGGACAGTTTTTCCCCACTGAGTTTCAGTAGTCGAATACCGTATCTTTTAATAAATTTGTCAATGTAACCGCGGCTACCGAAATCACCTTCTCCAATCATTTGGTTGAAAAATTTCTTGGCCTGTATTTGAAGCATCTCTTGGCTTACCGGGACATGCATCTGCCTTTTCTGCAAGAACCAGATGTAAAGAGCTTCTTCCACCTTTGGGTATCGAGGTTCCTTGAATCGCTTGCGTTTAGCTGTAATATACACACCATTAGAGCTCAAATCCGATTTTTAATTGTTTTTGTGTTTTTTTTTGTCTTACCGAGAGTTCCTTGCTGTTCCCCGAATTTCGTGAGAATTCTGTTCTTGGCATATTCGATGGAATATATACTGGAAGTAGAATCAATTTTGTACTTCTTCATCATATCCCTCACTAACACTCCATTTTCGAGATTTTGAATAATTCTTACTTTTTGAGTTAACAATAAACAAACACGCTTTCGCTTTTTGACTTCTGCACGCGGTAAACGTCCCATTTTTTTTTGTTCCAAAAAAATAACTTCCGCTTCGTGTTACCTGTTCACTGTTTCAGTGTTATCAGGAGATTTTCCTACAGTGTTGCTAAAAACATTGAGTAACAAATGTTATGAAAATATACACGGAAAAAAGTATCTGATATTATAGTTACAGTTCAAACTCGGAATCGTAATTCAATGACAGCGCATAGCGCACTACATGCGACGATCTGAAAGGGGGGAAAATTAAATAGCGCGTAGATTATTGAGATCCGGTTTTGAACTGCAACTATTATACTGGGTTCCAGTCACCCAGGTCGACAGTTGCGTGCACCAACCTAATTTTGAGCTGGCATGTTAACCTTAGCTTTGAGTTGTCGTCATTTAAAAAAACTTAAAATAATATGTAAATTAATTGACTACTTGAGTAGCGCAGTAGTCACAATTACTTAAATGAGCGGTTCCCATTTTAATACTTTGCAATACCCTATAGACTTTTCTTGTCTAAATTTACCCACTGTTTTATATTCTTCCTTGAAAAATAATCAGTTTCTGATCATGTTTACGTTATCGGCATATTTTTCTATAGATTCCTGATTTTCTTACAAATTTTTAAAAGCGGAAATTTGTTCCGCACTTTCCATCGCTGATTAAATGACTGACGAAAGTTTTTTTTTTTGCATCGCTGACAATAGCAGCCTAATGAGCCTGTGCGCGCTGCTATAATTATGTAGGTGCTGTTTCGCTCACTCTCACGGAAAATTTGAAAACATGGCTCACAGTAAAAGTCAAAACTTTTATAGCGTGCGCTGGCGCATAGAGCTGGGATGGTCAAGGAAACATTTGTTGTTCATTTTATCGATTTTCGATGAAAAGTGCGGAACAAATTTCAGGTTTTAAAAATTTGTAAGATAATCAGGAATGTCAGAAAATGATTCTTTTTCAAGGAAAAATATAAATCCGCCCTGTAAATTTTGACAAGAAAGGTCTATTCCTAACATTCAAGAACCCAACGACTAAACCAATCCGAACTACGTAAATCTTGAAATTGTTGGATAAATCAGTTTAAACACACATAAGAAGATCCTGTCACTATTCATGTTTGTATAGATTTTTTAGTATGAATTTGATAGTGAATTAGCAAGACAAATCCCAATAACTCGGCAATGATTTGGTCGTATAAGGACTGTACTGTGATAAATTCCGATTAGAGACGAAAGAATTCTAATTAGTTTCAAGCCTCTCTAATAAAATTTAAACTATATTTTCCGATTGGTGATATGGCATTTGTCTTTTAAATAAAAAATATGATTACAGCCCCTATGATGAAATAAAGATGAAACTATATTTAAAATACACTATATACACGAGTGTATTTCCACCCAAGTATTGAATCCAAAAACTGGTAATTAGAATTATTTGCGCTACCTTCAGTAAAATAGTATGAGAGAGCAAAGGCGATGATTTATTGGTAAACATTATTCCACTTGTATTGAAAAAAAAAATATATTTTTTTACTGGTTTATGAAGAGAAAAAGATAAAAACATGTCCAAACAATTTTAAAATTGTTTAATGACACTATATATCTTTTCAAAACTGATTTTTTTGTAATTCTCACACTTTTTAAAAAGTTTCCTTATATCGAGGTAAAAATTACGTTATATCGAGTAACGTTATATCGAAGTTGCTTTATATCTATGTATCACTGTACGCGGTTTTTGAGACATTTTTCCTTGTACAGCTTCGAGTCCATCGTCTTATTCGTCACGAACACTTTGGTATTTGCTCCGCAGCTGCATATCCCTTGCCAAATCATCAGTTTTTTGGCAAATTTGTCCACAAAAGCCAACTTAAACTTCGCAGGAACAGCTCCTCGTGCCGCACAGTGGCCGAAAGCCGGTCATAATCTATAAAATTTGGGTCTTTATTTTTGGCATTGTATATTTTTTTTAGGTTTCTCATATATTGAATTACATTTTCTCCAAATTTCGTGCAAATTGGATGAGTTTTCGATTTTTGGCAGCACCTTGAACATTCCTGTGTCGTACAATTTTGGTGATTTTCATATCTGAAAACCACAATATTTAGGTTTGCTTGATATGCCTGTAACTCTTTCAATTTTCAACCGATTTGAGCAAACAAAGCTTCAATTTGAAGGAAAATGATTGAAGTTTATTTTTCATACCAATACATTTGTTAAAATGGCTCCAAACTATTTTAAATTATTTGTAATATATGCTTAAAAATTACAATTAACCTACATTTCTTTACAAATGTTCACTGTACAACCTGGTGAAACAGTACGAAAAGGTGGGATAGTGTGAATTATATAGGAAATTATCTCTACTTTCCGAATTGCTAGGCCCCATTTTGCGCATCGTTGCGCAAATATGCTAAAAAATGATTTTAATTTGTTCGGCCGTTGGTGGATATGGAGACGCATGGTGATCAACATCATCATCATGTTCATCAAAGATTAATAAATCCCGAACTTCTTTTGGCAAATCGATTTTCGAGTTTCGGCTTGTTGTGTCTGTAGCTAGACACAACCGGATCCGATGCAACCAACAATCCACGAAACACGTCTCCGTTTGTCCTTTCACGTGATCCTTTCCAAGCATTACTTGCGCGCGTTCGTCGAATCTCCTTATTCATACTTTCTTGGGCTTCTTCTGAGAGCTTTCCGATGGGAATCGAAGAGCGATCGATAATGTCACTTCCGTGGATCAACAGTTTGTGAACCGTTGTAGGCATGTGAAACCAGCCATATAGCTTCACGTAATAAAAAGCGGTTTCTGTAGCATAAGATTTGAATTTCGAAACATTAATCCTTTTACCACTAGAAATGGCTGTTAGTAGCGTACGAAATCGGACTATCAAATCCAAATCAATGCCCGTAATTTCAGAAGAGACTTCCGCATTGGCAAAAATCGCCTTGCCGTGTTGCCGTTGTTACTTGTGCCGAGACCAGAACGTGGCTTGTCCACGTGTAGGCCCAGTCTGCTGAAAAACTCCTTTGAATGCGTTGTTTGGCGCTGTTGAACAGCTCAATATGAGCCGTTTTCACCCATTTGCAGAATTCCAGCCTATATGCAATATGCAGCAAACACTCAAAACATCTCATCAAACAATGTAGACTGCTCAAGCCATGATCCAGAAAATCACTGTTCACAGATTTCTTCAACATTTTTTCAACGTCATTAAATTCTGCGGATGTTGATTTGCAAAGATAACACCTTTGCGCAGATGATGTGTTTGTTATGGCGTTTATAGTTTTACCATCAACCATACTCATAACAAGTTCAAATTTGACGTTAAGTTCTCTACCGTTAACATTTACAATAAAAGGCTGTAACTTTGAAATTGCATTTTTCATCCGGTCGTATTCTTGACGGGTCGTATCGACAGTTTCCTTTGCCAGTTGTAGAGAAACTGGTCTACAATACCGAGTCGATGATGGAAACAAGTTTTCCCAAATGACAATTTCCCTTGAAACAGTTTTAGTGGAACAAGTGATGTCAAAATTACGTTTGCGTCTGAGTTTTCCAAACTTTTAAATGTTTGATTGTACTCACTTAGCGTAGTTCCATCCATCCCCCATTTCAGAACAAGCCGCAAATCGTCATTAGGTAGATTAGTAAAATTAAACTGCACAAGACTAATTAATCTTGAAACAGTATGATTTAAAAGTTGCTGTAAATCAATTCTGCAAAGACCTTTCTGAAATTTCGAAGTACTGATCTGGAGGATAGCACTTCTTTTTAGCAGCAGAGATTGAGTCATATGGTGGGTATATGGTTTTTGCAGGCTCTCTTACGATGTTGTAGCTACGCTTAGATAGCTTTGCATCAACAAATACAGCTAAAGCTTGTTCATCAGATAGCCTTTGCGTAGAGACACCAGTCTTCAGAATGCCTGCAACTTCCTTCTGCCCATCAGCACGCAAAGCCACCTCAGTAGCAAACTTCAACTCACCTATTATAAACTTATAAAGAAAAAAAACATTTAAGTTAAAGAGAAAAAATACAAAGTAAGAGCATTAAGAACGTACTAAAGCTACATGTACGACGCAATTCTTCCGTTCTTCGACGCTTACTTCGGTTGCTGCAATCACCGAATTCTTTTGAAGGTCGACCACCTTGATTGACATTTGCTTCTGATGTTGATGAACTAGGTCCAGAAAGTACAAAAAATCGTCGAGCCAATCACCATTTTCCCTTAAAAAGCGATCCTTTTTCCGTTGTGATTTACTCCATCGACGCAAGAACTCTCGAAAGAATATTGATATTTGCTTCTCATATTCTTCATGAATGGTTCCTCCTACAAATCTTTCTATGTAGTTTTCAATAGCAGTACGTTTATCGTTCGAACTGGCTATATCAAGAACCGGATCCAATATATTTTTTTCTTTTAAGAAAATTTCTAATTAAATAAAAAACGAAAGCTTAAACACATTTAATGACATAGGAGAAAAAATATTGATTACCGATTGGTGTCGAGTACATCTTTGATGAGAAAGAAAAACTTGTATTTTTTTTTTAAATTGACTTCCGTCCGATTAAGTGCACTGACCTTTTCAACTTTGTACAATTTCAAAGTTCATACACAAAATGCAAGTATTGGTGTTCGAACGAGCCTGTCGAATCCAATGAGCATTTATACAGGGTGAGGAAGAAGATTAACTGCAAGCGTATTAGTAGACCGCAAAAATTTAGTGATGTAATTATTTGCATGGGCGCTTATGGGAGCTCGCTTGTATGTAGTTGTGGACACATCTTGTATAACGAGCTTCTCTTTCTCCGTGGCTGTTTGCCATTCGGGACTACGAAGGTGCTGATGTTTGCGTGAAGTTTGCGTGCAGAGTTGCCATATATATAGATTTATCTGTATTATACACCCCCTTCAAACTATATGCAATTAATTTCAACTTACTAGATAACCCTTCTTTGTAGCAATACAATTGACGGTTTAATTTTTTTTTTCATATTGCTAAATCTGTTGCGTATGCATTTCCTACTACCCACCTCCAACCTAGAGAACAATAAATAAAATAAACTCAACCCACTCCTCCCCCACCCCTTATGCTCTAGAGTGTAGACTTAAAATGAATAAACAATTTATGACTGACTTCACACACTTAATAGTCCACTGGCTGACGATAATAGGTTAAAGTATTACTAAATCCGTCAATTACCCTATTAAAATTATTTTTGATTACGTTGAAATTCTACTGAAAAAGGGTTTCAAATTTTGTATGAACTGAAAAAATATCATACTCGTAAGAAAGGTTCAGTTGCACTTTAGAGAGATTATCTTCCATTTAAAATAATTGTTGATGTCAAAAATCAACTCAACACCCCAAAATTTACTAAATATGTAATTTTCAGGCCGATATACAAACATTTTAGGTTTCGTCCGACTTCTATAAGAACAGCCGCCACTGTGTGCCGTCGCCATATAGACTTTTCCATTTTGACGAAGGTTTCATCGTCGATGAGCAGGCATCCTTGGTACTTCGTTTAAACCTGCTGTTAGAATGTGCGAGCTCGAGTTTTGGTGACGAAATTTTGCTTCAACGTTCTGTTTTGTTGATTGCTGCCACTTTCCGTGCCGCTGCAACACAATATGTGATTCCGGATTCTAACTGGACAGAACTTTAATCCTTGAAAATTTGAAGAACATCCGACATAAAATGCGTTTATGGCGACCATTTTTGTGTGTCTCTTTTGTTTTCTGAGTGCAGTCTTTAATAATACACACTAATTCCTAGTGACGATATGCAATTCCTCAATTCTCACTTCAGCTAGCAGTATTCTTAAAAATTGCATTCAACCGTGTGCACTCAACTTCCAGCACCGCATTTTCCGCAGTGAGAATACTCAAGATGCACCAACAACAACAAGAAAAAGCCAACGTCTCGAACGAAAACTTGATTTGCTTCTGCTCGAACCACCCGAACCGAACATCCCGCCTTACCCTCGGTAATGCATTCCGGCACGAACCCGACGCAACAGCTTCAATTTATGTTTGACAAATGAAACAAATTAGGAATTCATTTAATTGAAATTTACCCGACACTGCTGCAGAATTGACACTTGTCCTCGTGGTATGTCGCCGTCGTCTCCGGACTGTTAGTCGGTTCAAGCACTCGACTGCAATAATTGAGTCAAAAGAAAGTGGCGTGCAGGTATTAGACGATGGCGAGGACGAGGACGACGAGGACGACGGTTTCTTCCTGCCATCTCACTTTCTGGCACTGCACATTTCCACTTCGCCTTCTCGTTAGGATCGAGCGGCGGCGGGACGAGAACCACGGTTTCCGCACCCGCTATTGCATTGAGCCAAGTGAACCGAAGATGAAAGAGTTCTCATAATGAGGTGGGATTCCGAAAGTGACGCAGAAGAAATTCGAACGAATTTATAAAATTAAGTGTGTCTCGGAACGACGGAGGGGAGCTGTAGCTTTGGTGGAATGAAATAATTTTCCCGGGACACCAAAATGGGACACCGCGCCGTGAGGATAGGTTTCAGCTATCTTTTTGTTTCTTTTTCGTCCCAATTTCAGCTGCAAAACGTTTGCACTAGTTTGCACCGTTAGGCGCTCTCTGGAAGCTGAGTAAGGTGCGGCGGTCATGACGGTGCGCGCGGGAGGTTCGGAAGATAAATTAGCCTAACTAATGAGCTTTTATTGGAGCCGAGCCCGAAATGGGAGACGAGTGAAATAGATATTTCAAAATGGCACGAAATTAATCAACGGGATGGACGTTTATTTGCCAATCTGCCTGTTGAATTCGGCGGTCGGACTGCGGAGCTGGGCGTCATGCTTTTGAGTGAAGTTTATTTGAGCGGTCATAAATATCTGCCGCCGTCGGAGGGATGATCCTGCTAAATTCAACAAAGCAACACTTTAACTGAACGAGGCCGGAGGTGCTGCAAACTTAAACGAGAGTGAACGTACATTTTGCATTCAACTCGGGGAAAACCTTTCTTGGAAGGATGACACAAAAAAAAAGAGGAAATATCGGATGCGGTCGTCGGTTGGTTTGAATTTATGCTAACCATTCCGGAGCATGGTTGTCGCTGCTGTCGTTGTCATGAACGTTACAACAGCAAGCGTTCGCGTTACTCTGTGCATCAGCGATGGATGAGGTGGGTGCGATGGGAGGAAGGGCGGGTGGCAGGGCGCGTGAATTGTGGTTCAATCGTGTGCAGCATAATATTTTTTTCCTCGCCGAAACGGATGAAATTGGAAGCTCAACCTTTCCGATCCCAGTAGTAACTCTAACGGAAATCATTCCCAGCATTGGGTTGCGGTGGAGTGAGGGAAACTTTGTCGGATGGAAATCGAGACTGTGCGCGGTCGAAACGGGGATAAAAATTGTTTTTTTTTTGTTCGATTTGCGGGAGCATTTCAGCACAGTAAATAATTTTACGAGAACTGGCGCCGGCTTCGAAAACAATATTGATGATACAAATCATTTGGGTTTTACAAAAGGCACGATCGCGTGGTTGACTTAGACCGATGTGCGGGATTTAAAGGTGAGACAGAAGGAAACTAGTTTTATTCTCCGTGTGTTCTTATGCATGATTCTACTTGACGTTACGTGGGATTAGGCATAAGAACATAAGGAGAGTAAAATAATCGATTAGTTTTTTTCTGCCTTACCCATAGATCCAACACATTGGACTGGTACGACGTTAAATCGTTTGTTACTTCACGTCTTTCAATAACTACCGGGCATTCCGTATCAAGCGCGGGCCGGACAAAGTGTCCTGTGTCCCTTCACGTGAATTGTTTGCAAGTATTTTTTCCCACTTTCAATGTGGGTTTTCATACCGAGCAGCAACTAACAATTTTAGTTTTATTCCAGCCTTATAGCACTGCTCCCGGCTTTGTTGATAAAACTACATTCAAAACTGTTTTGTCTACCAACGTCTATGCTTCTTTAAAGCCGAAATTGGTACAAAATGGCCCTCTCTATAGACGGTTGTGCAAACAAATTTATAAAACCTTTATAAGACGATATAAATTTCGGAAGGATTCTAGTGAAACGTGTCATGACCACTTGAGAACCTTCATAAAACCTATTGGCCTCCATCAAAACCAGCATGCGGCCAAATGGCCACAGCTGTCAAACTTCACTGTGATATCGTGGTTAGTTGTTGTTGTTCTGCTTTGTTCGATTCGCTGCTCTTCTGATTCATTCAGCAGTAAATAATATCAAAATATCCAAAACAAATTGAGTATTATACCGCGTATCTTGCTCCGAACCATATACGAATTTAATTTATGGTGAATATTGGTACGATAAGAGTTTAAAATTAATGCGCCTTTTGCGAGTTTACAAGAACAAAAAAAAATGTAAACAAACAAATTCGAAAAATTAAAGATGAATTTCCTGAAAATTTATGGAATTCAATAAGTTGACTCTCTAAAACAGCTGAAATTGATCTCCAAGCTACAGTTCATTTGCATTATATTTGAAATTTGGTGCATGTTTTTTTTTCTCTATTTCAATTATTTCTTCTATTTCAATATGGCTATTTGATCATGTTTTTTTTTCCGCTTCCAAACCCTCAATGCATTTACTGGAGGCAAAATTATTTAAATTGTTTTTTCAACTGACCACAAAGAGATGACATGAATCCTAAGTATTAAAACAGCATTTCAAAACAGCTTTCTACGAGTTCATAAAGTCGAAATCAAACATATGATAAGATTAGAAGAAATTTTCCTAAGCAATGTTGTACGATCGTTGTTAAAAAGCTGTGTATGTTCTCATGAACCTGACTAATAAATGAAACCTATTGACACATGTGGGTACCATAATAAACCTAATTGATTTCTAGCGGCTTTCATAAAACTTAAATAAAACTTACTAGAGCGGGATGGTTTTGGAAATGTCACTTTAGATACGAAGTGAAACAGTGTTCGATTCCAAACTGTAGCTAACAACAAAGTCCAATTGCCGTCGTGGTAGAGTCACAGTGCTGTGCATTTTCATGACGGTTATAAGACTGTGACCACCATCTTCTCATAATCATTAGAACTCACAAATGATGGTCAAAAACTGTGTCACTCCCAAACAGGTTGATCTCATTTGACCGTTTGTAACAAAAGCCTTCACGACTGCTGGAGAATGCAGGGGGTAAGTCACTCTGCCACGTTGTGTTTGTGTTTCAGTGTGTCGGAAGGTGTTTCTGTGTTTCAACTAATCTGTCAATACTTCAATCGAAAATTAATGCTTATTGCAACCATGGACCTTTTTGGCGGTTAATTCACGCACACTTATGTATCGTTTAAATCACATGAGTGCAAGCGAGAGGGAAAAAAACAGTAAGAAAACAAACAATCGATTCGTGCAAGTGGTGCCAGATTTAAATTTATCTTTCATGTGGAGGAGAGTGTGTTTGAAGTATGGCGGATTGTGTTTTTTAGGGTGGTAACACAAGGTGGCCGAGTGACTTACCCCCTGGGAGAATTTGATCTGAAGAGAGTAGAAAAATCAATCACTCATTAATTATCTCTGAGAACGATATGCAAGACAAATTATTTACAGTACAATAGGTGTTTACCACTGGCAATTATTGTCCAATTTTAATTCTTTTGGCACCGTTAGAATCAAAATTCACCCGCTTCATGGTTATTATTGGCAATGTCCGTTTGAATGTATCTGGTTCCCGGAAATCCGGGTTGTCGGGGCAGTGGTCCGGTACGACGATACTTTTTGGGAATTTCAATTGCATTTCCCGGATCTTTGGAATACTTCCTACAAGCTATTTCTATTCCAATTTGGAACTTGTTCCTGGAACGGCCATTCTGTAACAAGCTCCTGTGGGGTCTCGAATGGCCATTTACATACTTAGAAGGAATATGGCAATATGGGTACCAAAATTCGAACAATTTCTCCTGGAAGATATTTCTTAACGTTTTGTGGCCATCTGATGATTTGTCCCCGAATCGGTTATTTCAGAACAGGTTCCCGTGGGACATCATGAAACAAACTTTGAAGGATACCCTGACAATATTGGTATCAAAATTCATAAAACTTCTTCAAAAGGCTATTTCTTAACGTTTTCTGGTTATTTGATGATTTGTTTCCGGAGAAGGGTTCTTGTGGAGGTTCGAGAGGCCATGAACATTTTTAGAAGAAAACCTTGGGAACATGGCTATCAAAATTCATCAAATTTCCCAAGTAGGTCATTTCTCCACGTTTTGATGATTTGTTCTTGAACCGGTCATTCTGGGACATATGGGTTTCAAAGTTCATAAAAGATCTCCAGAAGGCTTTTGCTCAACGTTTTGTTGCCATCTGATAATTTGTCTTCGGAACGGTCATCCCGGAACTGGTTCCCGTCGGGTCTCGAGTGGTGATTAATAAAACTAGTAACAAAACATTGAGAAATATCCTACTGAAGAAATTTCATGAATTATGAAACCCATATTTCCAGGTTTTCCCTTCTGAAAATATTCATGGCCACTCGAGGACACATGGAACCTGACAGGTCCAAAACGAATCATCAGATGGCT
>JASCZW010017962.1:0-16225 GCA_034211315.2 Aedes japonicus
GTTTTAAAAAAACTCTAGGATGGACGCTCTTATAATAAAAAGTTTTTCAAATAGCGAACTTTGGTGTATATTTCAAATTCTTGGTTATTCATTCTTATAAATAAATTTTGATGTTACAATATGGTTTTGGAGATCATTACAAACAATAATGATGATAATGATAAACCACGTAAACGCAACCGTTTTCAAGATATTTCTGATTTTCTTTCAATAAAATTTCAAAACCTCAAAAAATACGCCCTTTTCATAAATTACTCGTGATATTAAAACAACAATAGCTAACGATTGTTTCTCTTGTGTTTTTAGCCTTTTTAAAACACATGTATGTGCCTCTTACTTACTCTTAACAGCTCGTCGATTGAAAAAGCTTCACTTAAAGTTATAAGACAAAATAATGAATTATGGTTGGATTTATATTTATATATACCATTTATTAGTCTCGGTCATTGATAATATTACATAAACATTATATAAACTATTGATTGCTTTTATATATATTATGAATCCTGCCTTCTTCGTCATTCGAAAACAGTTTTACAAAAACTTCGTTTTCTGAAATTGAACGAATGAGTGGTACTTTTGTGTACCTGCAATCGTTTTAGTCTGTCGGTAAATTTCATTCCATTCTGCTACCTCCTGTTCATACTCTTCATGTGATACATAACAAAACGACATTTTTGTTAAACAATCATCACTTTTTGGTTCGCCCATTCGAATAACTCTAATGCACTTTTATAGGGTGTTCATGTTGTACAGCAAGGCTTGCATATCTTGCCATTCGTTTTAATGTACCACCAATTGCATCGCAAGGTCCCTTACCGTGGGATGTTGCGAAAAAATGCCATTCAGCATCAATATTGTATTTCTTTTTAAACTTACAAAGGCTTGCAAAGTTCTTCCTATTTTTATATTGGGATGCTGCCCCGTCAGACATAAACGTAGCTTCTTTACTTTAATTTTTGTTTGCAAAAAAGCTTATTAGTTTTGAAATAAACACCTGCACCGCAATCGTATCATGTTTCAACACTTCTGAGATAACAATGAAACTGATATTTTTAAGTATTCCAGATTCCGTGTAATAAATGACAAAAGGGTGAATAGTGGCTTGCTCATTACTCCAATAACTACTTTGAACAGCATCTTGAAAAACAAATGAATAATTTTCAGAAAAATCACAAATTATTATTACTTCGCCGTCTTTAAGACAACTTTTATAATCTCTCAAGATACTAGATCTGCTGAGATTTGACAAAATCGTGGGATACTAATTGTTCCAACTTTTCACAAAAATAAGCAATAAATTCATCAATTGGTTTAACAAGTGTCTCTAAACTACATCTATCAGTTGAAATCCATTGCTCAAAAGATATTTCAACTAAACCACGTTTTTCTAATTTGTCTGTTAAACTACTCTCAAAATCTGAAAAGCCTGGACATCGTTCGCATTCACGGAGGTAACATTTTTTAGTTCTAGTTGATGAGCTACATAATATTTCTTCAAAACACAATTTATAATCATTCTCGAATGAATATTTTCTAAGACCATGAAGCATCAAGTTAATGTTCTCATGAATGGTGCAAACACAAATGTTATGAGAACCTGTGCTGCCAAGTAATTTGCAATGCTTTGGTCTTAGTGCTGCAAAAGAGCTAAACCCAACAGCATTTTGATGCATCTCTTGAAATTTAATGAAAGCTTCTCTTAATGAACAAACTAAAAGGCGCTTTTGAATATGAACCCTCTTACCTTCACTCCTCACTGAAACGTAGTCGTTCATACCAGGGGTTGCTCGTGTAATCTCATCACTGTCGTAAAATTGCAAAATTTGGTTTTTTATTTCCGGGTTCAGACCGTGTCCCAGCTTTTCGTTAGGGGCAGCAAAAACACCTTCGTGCTTTGCAAGGAATTTAGCTTGTGATACGATGTACTTGTTTGTTACTTTCATCGCTTTAGCAAATTCGCTCCCTTCATTCTCTGAGCGGCCCGACCGATACAGCCATAAAACAATTATAAATATATTGATTGCAATATTAAAACAAGAGTGCTATTTATCTTGTTCTTTTCAAATGAGTCTTCTTATCATCCTGATATCAAAAGAAAAGAGGACATTAGAGTAATGTGAACGTTATAATATGAAGATCTTGAATCCTAGAGGGTTTGAGCTGTTTAGTGGAATACCTGTAACTAGAAATTAGAAGAAGAATTAGTATCTTCCATTTAATTCCACACACATTGTCTGCACATTGTAGACGAAATACGCGTATCTGTCGAAGATAAGCAAAGGTAGTTGGAATTAAATGGAAGATACTAATTCTTCTTCTAATTTCTAGTTATGAAGATCTTGGAAAATTTATCATTTCTGGTGGAAATCTCGATTAACTTAAGAAAAGAGCGAATTTTCTGAGGTTTTTTCATTCTATTGAAATAAAATCCGAAAAATCTCGAAAACGGTTGCGTTCAGGTGATTTATCATTATCATCATTATTGTTTTTAATGATCTCCAAAATCATATTGTATAATTAATTTTCATTTATAATAATGAATAACCAAAATTTGAAATATGCACCAAAGTTCGCTCTTCGGAAAACTTTTTTATTATAAGAGCGTCCATCCTAGAGTTTTTTTCAAAACGTGTCTTTTTTCCTCAAATTTCCACAAAACAAATTTGAAAAATATTAAAAATATGTTTTTTTTTTTATATATGATTCTTAGTATTTATTTTCGATTTTTCTTTATGAAAAAAATTTCTTTTTTTCAGTGTACATTTTTTTTACAAAGTCTTTTTAGTTCTCTACAACTCCCCCATATAAAGTTTTTCTCTAAATGTAATGGTTTTTGAACTACGATTTTTCAAGTAAAATGTTGGAAAAAAAACATACACCCATCTCAAAAGTTACTCTTGAATCCAAATAATCTTAACACCAGTGGATTTTTTTTTCAACATACCGAAGACGTGTACCAAGTTTCATCAAAATCGAAGATAGTTGAGTTTGGTGACCGACCGATTTGACGTGGAATCAGTCAGTAGCATATTTTCTCGTCTCTCAACCACCCAATCATGCGTGATCGTCACAACCAGTAGATTGATAAGAATGATAGCAAGAGAAATAAATCAGTAACATAAGTCCTGGGAAAAATTCAAAAGCATGGTACTTGAAATCAAACAATCGAATTTCAAAATGCTCTTCAGGGTATTTTATTCTATTAATAAATTGTTGAAAAATATATTTACAGTACGCTCAATGGACCATTATCTTCGATTTTACGCAGTGTACGGCGAACATGTTGAATCAGGTTCTGGACGGTGTCTATGTCTATTTCTTTCATCTTCCACTTGATTCGATTAACCAATTGTTGCTCATTGTTAGCTTCCCAGCAATTGTCGTACACCATACGTTTGAGAACACTCCAAAAAATTTCAATTGGACGAGCCTGAGGCACGTTAGGTGGACTGTTCTTTTTCGGTACAAATGGTATGTTTTGCTCAATTAGCCAATCTAATGTTTTTTTCGCGTAATGACAGCTTGCAAGATCCGGCAGCATTTTGGTATTTTTTCGAGTTGTTGCTGTGTATATTTTGGTGCACGCTGACTTTTCCGATAGATGACGTTATGTTTTCTTAAAATCCGATGGACTGTCATGTTTGAAACCTGAAATTGGCGTGCTAATTTGCGTGTTGATTGGCCAACCTTGTTTTCAGCGCTTGACAGCAGTTTTTTCGTTGTTCTGGCACTCAATTTTGTTGGGCGACCACTTTTCTTTTTATTTTCCGGTTCTTTACCATCACGACAATCAAAACACGGTATATTGTTGATTTTGATATTGGCTCGTCTTTGAACACGCTCAAAATTTCACTTTTACTAAGCCGTCCAAAAAGGTTGGCGACTTGTGCTCGTAAATCCAGCTTGTACGACATTTTTAATGGAAACTACTGCGCAATTTGAGTTTGACAGTTCAGTAGCAACAGAGATGATCGTGACAAGTACATTGGTTGACATCTGTGTGTTTGTTAATGCTGTCTAATAAACGCCTGAAAGCATTCCCAGGACTTATGTTACACATGTTAGGGTATAATTGTACTTTTGCCACACAATCATACTCATGCAAAAATTGTACCTGGCATCAAAAGCTCCCAATTAATAACTGTGGAAGAGCATTTGAACAGCAAGTTGAGAGCAAGCAATTGCGAAAGCAATAAACTTGAAACACTAAGAAAGAAGCAGAAATACCTCAACGAATGTGGAATTAACATTTCTGCTCTTTCCTGACATTTCTAAAAGAATGAGGAGTTGCACACTTAACGATATTGGTTGATACAGATTACAACTCTGAGTTTTTTTCTTTGCCTTAACTTTCGTAACTATCCGTTAGTGAAATTGTTAACGCTAAGATCACAGCTGTGTTTCAGCTGTATTTGAAAGATTAGAAATGGGCGATAAGGCCTACTCAGTTTTCTACCCAAGTAAAGCTCGATTCAACGTAAATCTGGACGCACGGTTTAATACACCACCGCGTCCCTAGTGGTTGGAACACAAAACGTTTGACAGGCATTGACAAAGCAATTGATGAAAAGTTTTTCTCGATTGATCAACGCATCTCAAAATTACGGATCATGGAACTTGAGAAAGAAAATTTTACTGTGCACAGAGATCTAGAGAATCCTTCGCTGTCTGCCTCAAAAATAGCTCAAAAATAGTGTATGTGTGTGTGTGTGTGTGTGTGTGTGTGTGTATGTGTATGTGTGTGTGTGTGTGTGTGTGTGTGTGTGTGTGTGTGTGTGTGTGTGTGTGTGTGTGTGTGTGTGTGTATCTGTGAAATTAACCCGGCAGTGCTTTTATGGAAGAAGTTTGTCTGTAACTATTTTAGACATTATGCTATCTATAGGTGCAAACACGTTTAGCCCTGGAGATAAAAGATGATAGCTCTACTGCAGCTCCAACGACCCATTTCGAGAATGCCTGTTTCTACACGTACATTCTGAGGTCGCTATCATGCAATCACACTTCCAGAATCAAAATTCAGTTTTTTGATTCTGGTGCGTATTTACTTATGGTTTTATGTATGTTTATTTATTTATTTGTCGTCAATCAGTAGTAGACCGTTTTGTTACAATGATATTTACAATTTTATGTTACACTTCTTAAATATATAGTATGTCTTAAAAAACTAACATATCAGGTTTATATTTTTAATGTTTAGGTTATCTAATTGCATTGAAGTATTGCTTCAATTTTGTTTTAGTCATAGTGAAGTCAACATTTTCTCCGTGCTTATTGTACGTTGCCATCATCTGATTAAGAGGCCCAAATTTGGCGTAATTTGTGCGATGATGGCTTGTAGTAAATATATTTCTATTTCGTAATTGCCGGGACGGAATGTAAAAATTAAGTTTTGCTAAAAGTTCTAGTCAACGCGTTGCGCAACAATATCATTTACGAATGAAACTAATGCAAATTCACGGCGCTCTTTTAATGATCGGATGCTGATTAGCATACAGCGTGCTTCATAAGATGGAAGAGGTAACCTTGTCCAACCTAATTTACGAAGGGCAAATAGTAAAAACTGCTTCTGTACCGATTCTATTCGTTCTTCTTGTATGACTGAAAAGGGTGACCAAACTACGCTACAATATTCCAGTATGTAATAAGTAAAACTGTAACATTCTAACCAATCTTCGTTGTTTCTTCCCTTTTCTGTTTACTTTCTTTTTTGTTCAAGTCCTTATCGATCTCGTCCTGTTTTTTTTTGCTTCCACTGTGACCCTCAGGCTCTTTTTTGTTTCTTTTTGTGTTCTACAAATATACAAACACATTCGCTCCTCTGCCAAAAACATCCAAACCAAATGTAGAATCTGTTTGGTCATGCGGACCCATAATAAAACTCAGTTGTAATAAAACTGTTGAAAAGATTCTTTAAATAACAGTAATATAATTGAAATTATGCATATTCTATACCTATTGTATGAAAATAAGAACAGGTGTCGAATTAAAATTTAATTTGCTACTACTAGTGGGTTCAAATGCACTTCTGGTCCACATCACCCCTGGCAACACTGGTTTGCATCTTTCCCGTTTGGGTAAAGATCCAGATAAGCCCTGGAACCTGGTTTATATTAAGCTACCACAAGGTTTTGCCAATGTCCAGGGTTCCAATTTGTTCAAAATTATTGTAGAAAAATTTAGTAAAACCACAATTTAGAAAAACCACAACAATCTAAACATTCGAGATAACATCTAAACCGGAATCTAGGTATATTATTTTGAACAGTTGTGTCTGCTTAGGTGCAGACTTTAGACTACTTATCGGAATGGACAAACTGTAAAATGGCATGTCCTCATTGAAGCATTCTATAAAATAAAACAACAAAAACTAACAAATTTACAGACATAAAGCTAGATTCAAAGTAAATCTGGATAAGATCTGAAATTGTGCACAAACATCTAGAGAATCCTTCGTGGTCTGCCCCAGAAATAGCAAAAGTGTTGCAATTCCCACAGTCAACGGTGTGTTTTGTAATCAAACGTTACAAGGATACTCGGAGTGTGGATAGAACACAGAGCATTTATCATAAAAGTGGTACTAGGGACAAAGAGATGAGGAGAAAGGTGTTTAGGTACGTGAAAGGCAATCCGGTGTCTCCATACGTAATTTGGCAAAGAAATACAATTCCAACATTTCCACGGTGCGTAATATCCTTGCAAGAGAAGGGTTGAAGTCTTTTTGTGCCAGTAAACATCCGAATCGCTCCCTGAAACAAAAATTATTTTAATGGATGACAAACATATGTCACAATGGATAAACCAATCCCCGGACGAAAATTTTACCTGGCAACTGCTGATAAGTTTGTTCGGAAACTAATGATTTGGCAAGGAATCTGCAGCTGTGGCCTTAGAACCAAGATTTTCATCACATCTCACACAATGACGTCAAAGGTTTACATTAAAGAGAGTCTGAAAAAGCGGATTTTACCCTTCATTTGGCGACACAAGACCAACGTTATGTTTTGGCCGGATCTAGCCAGCTGTCACTATTCTAAGGAGGTACTAGATTGGTATGCTGCAAACATTGTTAATTTCGTCGCCAAAGAGATTAATCCTCCGAAATGCTCTGAGTTCAGACCGATCGAAAAATATTGGGCAATTGTAAAGCGAAAACTTCGAGGTTATGGTAAAGAAGTGACAAATGCAACAACAAATGCTTTTAAAGTGGGATAAGTTCGCCGGTACAGATGGCATCGACCACAAGTAAAGTGCGACAGTTCGTTCGGAACGGTGAAATGTAATAACTTGTTGTACATCGCTTGAAAAGCTGAATGTTGTTTAATTCTTGAGTTATGATCACTGAATGCGTTCAAATTTACTTTGAATCGGGCTTTAACATTTTCTAGACGGCATTCATTTACATTACGTAAATTGAGATTTGCCGCAGTATTTCAATTCATAGAAGTTAATTATCATTGATCGTTGGTGATAAAACCCCAGGAGAATGATATTTAAAATCCAAATGCTGTGAAGAGTCACTTAATCCCGAAAGTAATCATAGTTCGTTCCGAAAGCAGCAAGTGCTAAGCATCACGCGAGAACCATTCATCCAACCGTTTTCGCTTTCGGCACCTCAAACCGTCAATCCACTAATTTATTCATCAACGCCTCTGCTTTGACTGTTGATCGCACTCGTCTCGAAGGCTGAGCCAGCTTCAATTATCCCATTCTAATTGACACAACTAATCCGTCACGCTTGCCTCGATTGAAATCCCCAGATAAAGGCACCTTTAAAAATTAATCCCACCTAACTGCTCCACGTTCCCTTTTGGCTATTAGTCGTTGTCGTCGACCAGCCAACCAGCCGACCTGCCGACCAGCATCCATCATTCATGGCATCGACGCTCGTCTCTGCCTCACCCACTACCAATTCTAAAGAAAAATAAAATAAAATAATCATAATACCCAGACTGTTTCGGATATTCTTCCCTATCTCGGTGTGGTGCGGTGTTTGCATAACGGCCTATAAGAAGAGACCCATGTAGGTCGTTTTCGTTCTCCCTTTCTTCAAAACGCCCACTTCGTCTGAGCGATAAATAAAAGATTATAAAGCACACAAAACAGCTCATAAAAAGCCAAAACAAGCAGCGAGTTTCTTTGCTCCGGTCCGGACGTCATCTCCCGGCATGGATCGAGTTAAGGTTTTCGTCATCGAAGTTGGCTTTGTTTTTTTTCTTGTTGGTAGGAGAAAGGTCTGAGCGAAGAATCACATCCCGACAGAAGAAGAAAAGGCCAATGCGCTTTCTTGGCCCGGTCGATCGTTTTGCTTCGGAATAAGCCGCTGCTCCAGTGAGAAACTGATCGAAATGTGAATATGAGAAAACGGCCACGGCTCGGTAAAAAAGCATAGAAAAATATCTCTCGAGAAAAGCAAGATAAATAATGGCACAAATAAGAAGCGAGTTCAGGGAGGAGGGGAGGTGGTGAATGGAAAACTTATGACACGTTTCAACGCCGCTACCGCACCATACTACTGCCGCAGTTGAGCTGGGTTGCGTCGGTTTTCAACGTCGCCGGCGATGGCAATGAAAAATGCCTTTTCGCTTGGAGCTCTTCGAGTCAGGCAGGCAGCGGAGGCCAGCGGAGTATTTCTGCACTGGTTTTGTGAAGCTGTATTGTGAAGTGAAATTGAGAGATTGTAATCTCGCCAATCTTGTCCGGTTTGCAGACGGGTTGAATTTTGCGTTGGCTCGGGCAGATACAGAAGTTTGAATTATTGCATTTCGGAGGTCGATGCAACGAGTTTAAATATAGATGCTGTTGGGGAGTTTTCAGAACGGTAACGAAAGTACACGGCGGGCAAAGGTGTTTTAGGTTTCTAGGTTGTTAAATCATCGTAATGTTACACATATATAAAGTCGAGTAAAGTCTGACATCAAAATGATAGCAATTCAAAAACTTATTTTGACATCTATATCACATTAATAACATAAGGGCTTAACCACACCAAAATGCGCTTTCTGCAAGGGAACTCATCCTCATGCTCTCTCGTCGTGCCCGGCGTACAAACAACGCGGGGAACAATTAGAACGCTCGCTAAAACAGCGTTTCAGGCAATCTTTCACCGAAATGGTGAAAAAAGCCTTACCATCACCCAATGTCAACACAAATCCCTTTGCTCCTCTGTCAAATGACGAGTTTGACTTTGATTTGGCTGAAGAGGGAACATCATTCAGCTAACCGGAAGGTGCCTCACGGAAGCGAAGACACATCCGCCCACGGAAACTTGCTGAACCGGAGCCCATAATCAGCTTGCCCATTTCAAGGAAAGGTGGAAAAAAGGAAAATTCAACTCCACCTGGTTTTCGTAGTACTAACTACACCCAGGACTTTTTATCTCTCCCAGGGACATCCAAAACTCCTGAAGCCCCTATTTTAAGAACAGAAGCCTGTTCCTCGACTGAGCTGTTCTCATATGACATTGCCGAAGGTATCTTTAAGTACCTCAAAATTTCTGACCCTCTCAAAAGCATTGTTATGGCAATGCTTCCAACAGTGAAGACTTTTTTGAAGCAATTGACAATTAAGTGGCCCTCCTTGCAGCTATCATTTCCTTCGATGGAAAATTTTCCAAATGAGGTCAGGGATTTGATCACTGTTCTACAGTGGAATTGTCGAAGTCTTATAACTAAATTGTAATCTTTAAAATTTTTGGCTCACAATACCGGTTGTGATGCAATTGCTATTTGTGAAATCAAAAAGTGGTACTCCTTCAATAGAGTGAATTTTCCTCAAACTCCAGGTATTGAAGTTGATTAACCGAAAACAACTTTCCGATTTTTGTTCGGTCTTTCCTACTCTACGGTTGATCATGGGAGATTTTAACTCTTACGGTACAGGCTGGGGAGAACTGTGACAACTTCAATATGACAGTTCTCAACAATGGAGAAGTAACAAGCTTGGCTGGTCCATCCTCACTTGGCAGTAGATTAGACCTCACACTTTGTTCGAATTCATTATCGTTGGATTGCACATGGAATGTGATTCAAGATCCCCACGGTAGTGATCACTTGCCCATAAAAATTTCGATTGCCGGGTTCAATCCAGCGCAATCCATTAACATCACGTATGATCTAACTCGTAGTATCGATTGGATAAAATTCAAGACAGCAATAAATGAAGCCGTAACGACGGTAGAAAGGCTTTCGCCTCTGGAGGAATATAAACTTCTTCCTAACCTGATCTTGGATAGCGCGCTTCAAGCTCAAACTAGACCAGGAACGTCATTTCGCAGGAAACCTCCTTCTCCATAATGGAATCAGCACTGCACTGAGGTTTACCGCAAAAAGTCCGACGCGTTCAAAGTTTTCCGTCACTGTGGCATTGAAGGCAATGAAAGGGCAGACGAGCTTGCTAAACAAGGTTCAAATGCACAGTTTATTGGCCCAGAACCATTCTGCGGTATATCATACTGTGCCATAAAAATGGAATTAAAATCTTGGGAAGAGCAAAGGGTGATGACCAATTGGTTGGTCACCACAAAGTGTTCTCAAGCGAAAAGGTTTATAATTCCAAATGTTACAATTAGTAAAAAGCTTCTGGAGCTCAATAAGAGAGTTCTTTGTACCTACACGGGCCTAGTAACCGGACATTGCCCGAGTAGATATCATTTGAAGAACATTGGCCAGGTTCAGAATGATATCTGTCGTTTCTGTAACATGGAACGTGAAACCTCGGAACATCTGCTTTGCAGTTGTGATGCTGTGTACAAGAGCAGACTTAAATTTCTGTACAGTGGCTATATGCAACCTAAAGAAATTTAGACTGCAAATCCTGGTAAGGTGGTGGGTTTTATAAACTCAATTTTGCCTGACTGGGAGACGCGTCTTAGGCTGGTCACTTGACAAATGTTGATCTAGCTTTAAGATGCGAATTAGTATAGTAAACAGGGGTATATCACAAAAGTTCAACTCAGTGGACGCAGTGATTCTACGCCCCAACATAAAAAAAAAAAAACATAAAAAAAAAAAAGTTTTCCGTAGACGTGGAACACCTGAGCACTTCGAAGTATACACGGCTCTTGAACGCAAACTTAAGAACTGGCTTCATCAAGGCCAAGAAACGCGGTTACTGGCGAAGATTCGTGGACGGGCTACACCGAACTACGAACAACGAGAACGAGGAGTACTCGGACCAATGGATCCTCAAGTTCGCGCGATAAGTTTGTCCAGATTCTGTGCCGGCACGGATGATTCCTCGCGAAACCGAGAATTCGATAGATGAGATTAGCCAACCCTTTTCAATGGTAGAACTCTCTCTCGCACTCCTTTCGTGCGGCAATACGGCTCCAGGAGCTGATAGGATCAAGTTCAACTTGCTTAAGAACCTCCCAGACGTCGCTAAGAGGCGCATGTTGAGCTTGTTTAATCAGTTTCTGGAACTCAACATTGTACCGGATGATTGGAGACGGGTGAGAGTTATTGCCATTCAAAAACCTGGTAAACCCGCGTCCGACCACAACTCCTATCGACCCATCGCGATGTTATCCTGTATTCGAAAGTTGTTGGAGAAAATGATCCTTTTCCGCCTGGACAAATGGGTTGAGACGAACAACCTGCTTTTAGATACTCAATATGGTTTCCGTAGGGGTAAGGGAACGAACGACTGTCTCGCGTTGCTTTCCACAGATAGTCAGTTAGCTTTTGCTAAAAAAGAGCAAATGGCTTCTGTATTCTTGGACATAAAGGGAGCTTTTGATTCAGTATCTGTTGAAGTTCTTTCAGATAAACTCCACGCTTGTGGCTTTTCACCATTAATGAATAATTTTTTGTACAATTTGCTGTCAGAGAAACATATGAGCTTCTCTCATGGATCCTCTATAGCTTCCTAATTAAGCTACATGGGTCTCGCCCAGGGATCCTGTTTAAGCCCTCTTTTGTATAATTTTTATGTCAAAGACTCTGACGGTTGCCTAAGTGACAACTGTACGTTGAGACAACTTGCAGATGACGGCGTAGTGTCTGTCACGGGACCCAATGGGGTCGATCTGCAAGGACCCTTACAGGATACCTTAGACAATTTGTCTACTTGGGCTCTAGAGCTAGGTATCAAATTCTCTACGGAGAAAACTGAGTTGGTAGTTTTTTCTAGAAGGATAACCCAGCACAACTGAAGTTTCAATTGGGGGTACACCGATAACTTATTCCATGTCCTTTAAATATCTTGGGGTCTGGTTCGATTCAAAGTGCACCTGGAGGTCCCACATTGAGTATCTTAAGCGAAAGTGCCAGCAAAGTATCAACTTTCTTTGCACAATTACCGGGACCTGGTGGGGAGCGCATCCGCAGGATCTTCCAACGTTGTACCGGACAACAATTTTGTCGATTATAGAATACGGTAGTTTTTGTTTTAAGTCAGTGGTGCGGTCGCACATCATCAAACTGGAACGTATTCAGTATCGGTGTCTTCGTATCGCGTTAGGTTGCATGCACTCGACTCACACCATGAGTCTTGAAGTGCTGGCTGGCATGTTGTAACTCTCGGATCGGTTTTCAGAATTATCTCTTCGGCTCCCAACCAGGTGGGAAGTCATGATCCCTCAGGTAATCGAAAACTTTGAGAAGCTTCTCGAGTTGAATCTTCAAACCCGCTTCATGACTTTGTACCATTTGTACATAACACAGGACGTTAGTCAGCCCTTCGCCGAATATTCCCAATCGTGTTTGCTTCTCTGACTTCGACAGTTCGGTTCATATTGATTTATTGATCGTCCTATGATCCTCCGGTGATATTTGCTGCAAAATTTGGCCAAGTTGATTCCACTAAATTGTTCTTCACTGACGGATCTTTGATAGAGGAGTCAGCAGGCTTTGGAATATATAATGAACTTTATAGCGCCAATCGTAAACTTCAAGCTCCTTGTTCCATATTTGTCGCTGAATTAGCGGCAATACACTTAACGCTAGAAACTGTTGCCTCACTAACACCGGATCAGTACTTCATTTTCACGGATAGTCTCAGTTCTATAGAGGCTATTCGCTCATTGAGGCCGGTAAAGCACTCCTCGTATTTTCTCATGAAAATACAGGAGCTTCTAAGTGCTTTATCTTTGCGTTATTTTATCATCACCTTTGTATGGGTCCCTTCTCATTGTTTAATTCCGGGCAATGAGAAAGCGGACTCGCTTGCAAAGGTGGGCGCTATGGAAGGCGATATTTGTGATCGACAAATCGCCTTCAACGATTTTTTTCCTATTTTTCGTCAACAGTCACTCGTCAGCTGGCAGTATAAATGGAGTAAACGAGATTTGGGGCGATGGCTACATTCTATCACTCCTAAAGTGTCTAAGAAATGTTGGTTCAGGGGATTGGATGTGGGTCGAGACTTCATTCGTGTGATGTCTCGTCTCATGTCTAATCATTATTCTTTAAACGCTCATTTGTTCCGTGTTGGGCTGGAAGACAGCAATCTCTGTGAATGCGGACAAGGTTACCAGGGTTTCATCATCATCATCATCATCATCATCATCATCGATGGGCTCTTCAGCTTTAATTAATTGTTTAAGTGTTTAGTGAGTGTTGATCCCGCCACGTCCAGTAACCCGACGAGCCTCAGCCTCCCCACATTTGTGAACGCGACCGGCCGTATGCGACCACACCCTGCACTCGCCAAGGGATCGCCGAGTGTACAAAGACACACTAGAAAGGCAAGCGCCAACGAGAAAAGAATAGAGGATTGTAAACAAGCGATATCTAATTTGAGCAGTGTATTCAAGAGCTAATCCAAGCTTTTCTTTTACTTTTCATTTTCACTCATAAATCATTATTATAACGAGAAACCGGTAAAATAGAGTTAATATATTAGGTACTGTTGATTAAGGTCCTAAACAGGTGATTAAATAGATTTTGTAACAACGAGTGTTTTGCTTATAGATTAACATAAAGGCGAGAGAAATCCAGATATTTCTAGTGATCTAGATTGAAGAATACTAGTACACAAAGGTGAGGGCATGCAAAAGCTGTAACAATTAAACTTGAAATGAATTAATTCCTAGATAAAAAAAAAAAAACAGTTATAAGGAGTGTATCGAAAAGTAGTTATAAACATTCGATGCGTTATTACGCATAAACTACTGTATATATTTTTAGCGTGTAAGCGCCATTTGCTTTGTTTACATGTCAAAAATGATTATTCGGTTCATTCATTTCCGTTGATAAAGTTGTATTCAAAATGTCGCGAATTGAATTTGAGACTAAAAAGAAAATTCTGCACACTTGGTGCACCGAAAAGGGTGTTACTTACAACCAGATTGCGAAAAGAGTAAATGTTCACCCGGCAAGTGTAAAACGCATCATCGAAAAGTTTGGTAAGGAGTGCTCCCTCAAGGATTTACCAAGAAGTGGCCGGAAACCCGGCTCCAGCAACCCCGATTTGGACCAAAAAGTTGTGGATTATATTCAACGGAACAAATCTGCCTCTACTCGCGATCTAGCCAAGAAGTTCAGGACCAGCATCGGAATGATTCAACGAATCAAGCGCAGGAATGACTTGAAGACGTACAAAAAGCAGAAAGTGCCCAAACAAACTTCGGAACAAAAGTCTCGTGCCAAAACCAGGGCTCGAAAGCTGTACAGCTGCATTTTGGACAATGTCGACCAGTGCATTTTGATGGATGACGAAACATACGTTAAAGAAGATTCAAGAACGCTACCGGGGCCGCAGTTTTATACTAAATCTGTTGGGGAACGTGTGCCAACCGCAGATACGACTGTTGCGATGGAGAAATTCGGTCAGAAGGTGCTCATTTGGCAAGCTATTTGCACATGTGGCTTGCGTTCTTCAATTTTCTATACAAAAGGAACTATAAATGATGAGATTTATCAAAAGGAATGTTTGAAGAACAGGTTGCTACCATTGTATAGAAAGCACCAGTCCCCTCCTCTCTTCTGGCCAGATTTGGCATCGGCACATTACGCCAAATCCACTCTACAGTGGCTCACGGAGAATAACATCAAGTTCGTAGAAAAAGACATCAACCCACCAAACTGTCCCCAGTTGCGACCGATCGAACGCTATTGGGCAATAGTCAAGCGTATATTTAAGAAGGATGGTACAGTGTCCCAAAACATGACCGATTTTAAGAAAAATTGGGCAGCGGCATCCCGGAAGTGCACAAAGGTCACTGTGCAGAATTTGATGGCAGGTGTCAAATCAAAGGTACGGGCATTCTACAGAAATGAACATGATGACTAGTTTTTCCGTTTGGATCTTTTGTAAACATGTTAAGCTATAATAAACTGAAATAGTATGTTAATTTTAACCATGTTTTCATGCCTATTTTATTATTTGGAAGTTTATAACTACTTTTCGATACACTCCTTAGATTTGGTTGATAATCGCCGTAGTTTCACATATTACCGAAAAGAATTATCGGTGACGAATCACCAAACGTAAGTTACTATGAAATAATTACACAAATTAGGTTTAATGTAATTTCTAACCCCCAGGAATTTGGTAATCTACTACGAACTCGTCAGAATAAATTTACGAAATTAATGATTCGTCTACCGTCCCAACAGTGTGTTTCATGTTATAAGTTAGTTTTCAGGTCAGCCTTTGGGGCATAATTAGTAAACATTTAATAACATACTTAACCTACTACTATAACTACAATTTGAAAACCCTTAAGGTGGGGAGCCAGATTCCGGGTGATCTGGTGATTCGATGTCAGGATGCGTGCTCTGTACCGATTGATAGACTCACTGAATCGCTCTTTGAGTAACTTTATCTCGGCCACACGGTGGGGGCATCCTGAAAAACTTATTCGGAACACGCCGCGTAACTTTCCCAGACTGGCAGGCCGTATCAGCTTGCTGTCTACGAGACAGCTGAATTGGCCCATTCCACCGTTGTGTTGTCCAGGCTTATTTTACTATCCTCAGGCGAAACAAATTTAGGAGAATTGGATTGTGAGAATAGGATGGCCTGGTTCTTTACTGCGTTGATACCGATTTTTCATTCAGTGAAGTATTCGGACAGGACATTCAGGCTTCGTTGCAGTTGCGCGGTAAGTGCTTTTGTTACCCTACCATTGTGGACTTCGATATCATCTGCAAACAATGACAGAGATCCATTTTCAGGGAGCGAAGGTATGTTTGAGATAAAAAGGTTGAACAGAAGTAGACCTAGTATACTTCCCTGCAGAACGCAGACGGAGATCTCTTGCGCATCTGAAACTGCTCCA